>JAOPJG010000263.1:0-31399 GCA_027478255.1 Dispira simplex | reverse complement strand
GTGTTGTTATTGCCGGCAACCACCCTGACGGATCGTCGTATTGTCCAACGAGTGTGCTATCTGTTGGGATTACGGGCCGCCCGTTTGTCGGCCGCTGCGTTGGCGTCGGTACTGACCGTGCGTAAAGATTTGCTGGCCGCGGGACCATGTACCGTCGGGATTGACGGTTCCATGTACGAATTCTACCCTCAATTTGAAGAATTTTTGTTGGAGGCCGTGGGTGAAATCTTGGGAAGTTCCCTGGCCAAAAACGTTAAAACTACATTGGCCAAGGACGGTAGTGGGGTTGGAGCGGCCATTGTTGCTATGGTGGCCGATAAACAACGGGGATTGCTTCACAAGTAATGCCCCTCTCCCTTCTCGTGAGTAATGGTGTATAATGTGTGCGTGTATATACTCCACTTTATCTTATCTTTTTTTTTTTTTACTATTGTACACTCGTTGACTAATATGTCTGTTTTTATTATTGTGGTTGCTTTAATAAGGCTGATGTCCTTGGGAAAAAAGTGATTTTATACGCCTGGCCTTTGTTTCTATTTGATTTGTTTTTTTTTACTTATCACCCAATATGACCATTCTATTTCTTATTTCCTATATACATATACGATGTATTTCGCTGTGGTGGTGGTCAAACACCAATACTTGGGGGGGGGGGGTTTCCAAAGCTATGACAATAAAGCAGCCAACAGGGACGATTTTTTAAAACATAACTTGAAAAATTCAAAGACAACACAACTCGTGCACAATATCGTTCACAAGCCACATGGCGAACTATCGGAATTCTCGAGATCACGAGTTGATTGCATTTTTCCCATTTCATTACTTTTGCTTCACGAAACATTATTTTTTTATTCTTCAAAACAAATCATTAGAAAAATTCCAACTATTTTCATTTGGATATTTTCGCACATGTGTGTTGAGTGTGTAGTTGTATTCAGTCCTTCATGACTAATTAAAAAAATATGATAAACTAATTCTTAAAAATATTGTCCACATCACAAAAAAAAAGTATTCCAACGGTTAGAGAGTTGGTAGTTCAGAATTCATCGTGGCAGCTACGGCAGCTCCAACACCACTACCGTCCTTGGCCAAGACAATACGTAACTTGGCAAAATTTTCCTCACCAATGACACTGGTGAGTGTCTGAATCATCACTTCCCGGAAGGTAGTAAAGTGCTCATAAAGTGACCCATCAATTCCGATAGTGATGGGATCATCAGGGGTGGCCACGGCCAAACGGTCTTGTCGGCGTAAAAGTACAGCACTTAAACCGGTACCGGCGAGACGAGCGGAACGGGTGGCGATGGCACAGGCCACGCCCCGCGCCAAAGATAAGTCTGCATCAGAGACATTATTCTCGTCGAGTTCCAGCTGGGTGATCAATTTAACGCGTACTTTGGGGTGTAGCCCTTGGGCCTTTGGGGTAGAATCATCCACTATCGCTGATACTAGCGAGGAATCCAATAGGTAAGGGGTTTCGAGGGCTGTGGTCACTTTGCCTGAAAACAAGAGTTGACGACGGATCAAGTCCAGGATCACCAGTCGGAAAAGTTCCCCGAGGTAAAGCCCCGAAATACGTTTCTCAAACATTTGGTTTTTCTGGTTCGGTGAGTTATCATCCAATAACTGGTCGTACTGGTTGGAAGGCACTACATCACCTTCGTTGTCAAAGGAGCCCCACTCCATATTGATCCCCATGTCCTGTTCCGCTGCGGGTGTGTTCAACAAATGGGGCTGTTCCTCGAGAAACTTGGGAATCCGCGAAATCTTTTCCATGTAGGCCACGTTGGACCCCGTACCCAAAATCACTCCCAACAAGGTTCCCGGGTACCGGTAACTGCAGGCCGTCAGGGCTCCCACGGTATCGTTAAGGAGGGCCGTCACTTCCGCATTAATATTACGTGCTTGCAACGCACGCTGCAGCAAATCCGGCACGTTATGACCGACCGCTCCAGAACAGGTAAACCCCTTATTCCACTGGGTCAGTTCACCGTGGTTTAACGCCTTTTGCCGTACCGGAAAGGAAAACGTAAATCCCAGACTGATAGTACGGACATTTTTTCCCTTTGTCGACGACCCAAAAGTGTGTTCCTCGGCATCATTCTCACCGTTTTCCCGTAAAAAATCATGAATTCCATCCGCGATAAACCCAAACAACTCGGTAGCCGGTGCGGTTTTCAACGTCTGCGGAATAAGATACTTTTTCTGCACCATACGATACTCCCCAGGAACTCCCTTGAGGTTAATTTGGCAAACGCGGAAATTCGTACCTCCGAGATCGAGCGCTAAACATTTCCCCTTTTCAATACCGTCGGCCCCATTCACAATAAACGAGGGCAACATGGCCAGAGTTTGGCCAGGTTTGGCCAGCCCTTGTTCCATGGAACGGTGCATTCCCCGAATGATAGTTTGCACATTGTCGGGACCGATTGCAAATTCCTGTTGTATACGATCCAACGCCTGGCGCTGTATGGACAATAACAAGGGGAATTCCATGGCGGCGTGACGCTAGAATACTTTGGTGTTACGTGTATATGATCTTGGTTTGTAAGAGGGTCGTTCGAAGTTGAAACTATGAAGGAATGGCGCTCCTCTTCCGACACTGTCGTTGAGGGTGAGGGAGAGATATGTAAATATCAATAAAGAATGGGGAAAAACGGAGCTATAATAACCGAAATGAACAAGTTCGCCGCTTGCGAACGACCTTGAAACTCAGCACGCACCATAAATACAGTACAGTATGAGCAAAGTAAAAAAAATAGGTGAAATACTAAAAATTCTGACCTACACAGAGTGACGAGTACAAGTTCTCAAAAGAGCCAGTACGCTTACTTTATATAGTTCAAAACGACCCCCTCACACCCACTTTACTCCACACACCCACACCCACAATCACACAAGCTTAGAGTTCCAGCAGCCATAGATTTTTGGGGGATGGAGAGAGAAAAGACCGGTGGCACTAATAATTATCGGTAAACGACCAAGTCCACCTCCCACCCAGTCACCGTCAGCTTTACAGTAGGACCGAAATATGGCGCAATAAGTACAATAACAGTTGCTCCGTATCCAACTCGGAACACTATAGGATGGGGGAGGTTGGTCGACCTCTCTGTTACTGGTACTACATTAGCACTTAATCATACCAACATCCCCCTCCCCACCCCGTTCATTTTTTTTTTGTGTTTATTCCCCTCCCCCATAATTTCTACCGAGTTGGTTGTAATACATAAAGTGCAATCAGACCCTCCTCTCCCCTTCCCCTAAAACTTCACCGGCGGTAGGAAATAGTGGCGTACTTCTTGTCGGCCCGTTTAAATCCCATCTCGAATTTAACCTGCTTCAGTTCAAGGTGGCGGATTTTTCCGATGTTCAGACACGTGTGACTGACTATTCCTTCTTTTACCTCACCACCGTCCCCTCTTAGCCTTTTGCCAAAATTCCCTTCGATTTTTTTTTTGCACTTTAATTTTACTGCATCTCCGGAAACACCCATTCCACACACATATCATTCCTTATCGTCCCACACTCCCAAACGTCATTTTTCGTTTAAACACTCATATACCGTACTGATGTACATCTTTGCAGGTGATAACAACCCGTAAGTGAATGAGTAAGAGTGAATTGCCGCACTGTGAATTGCGATAAGACGCTGATAAGACAGTTACCCTGGTTCGATTGGTCTATCGAAACTATCCATGTCGTTACTCCCCTTTTGAGCTGATACTGATCCCTCAAGAGAAAGAGAGAGACCAGCAATCATAGTATGAGAAAACCCCAATCTCAATCTTTCCATGAAATCGGCATCACCTTATTTTGTCATTGGTACAGAATGTCAACTGTCTTGACTGGCCCAAATTTCCCTGGATAGTGTAACTTGTAAAGTACCTCGACTTGTTCGGGTCCGAACCTCATGGTGTACACTTCATGAGGATAATCTGTGATGATTTCCGTCCGACTTATCAGTTTTCTGGAGATACATTTTTGGACCTTGTCAGCGAGTCTCTAACCCTCACTGATCCGAAAATAAGAAACATCGAATAAACCATTGAAACACTGCAATATACGAGCACTATCATCTTTATATCTAGTCTATTGTACATATTATTTTTCCAAAGATGTAAAGAAAGGTGTGGCCTTACAGTGCAGAAACTAACATGCTAAGGAACATATCCCTACCCCACCGGTGGAGGTTGAACCAGGTGGTACACGTACTAAAAAAAAAAGTAATATGTTAAAACCTACCATGATTGATTGCAGTAGTCGTAACGGAATTTTAAACCCCTCGCCTTCAACCGTATACTTTTCGAAAACATAACATATTTCATTTCACAGTGTCAAATTTCCCATAAATCGTCGAGGGCTTAACCCTCCACCATACAACATCGAATACCTCGGATGAACACACTCATACATATATTCAAAGCAAGAAATTCTGAAATGGTCATCATCAAGTAGTCATGTCGTTGGAAGACCGACGTGGTTCTAAACAAAGGGAACGATGGTACGCTTCCTCTTCATCAAAGCAAGTCTGGGACAAGAGTGTCTGAATAACATAATCGCTCTCCTGCCAGGGCAGCTCTGTATGGGCCGCTTCCGATTGCAATTTTCGGAAGAGCAACACCATATCCCCAATGACTTCAAACTTGCGCCAGTACAATGTCTTGGTCGATAATGATGAGTGTTTTCTTTCATCGCCAGAGGGAGTACTGGTTTCTTCCGTGGGGAGTCCCCGGGATTCGGTAAACGCCTCGTCCACGAATATCAGGTCTTTTAACCAGCAGCCTAGATACGGAATACACGGCAGGGCTGACTTTTGTAGCAACTTGCGATAGGTTCGGTAGGAACGTTTCGACGATACCACCTCGTTCAGATATTGCCAACGGACCCAATAGTCAGGACGTTGAGTCTGTACCACGGCTCGTGTACGATACAGTCGGTAAATAGCGTTACTATTGAGACCGGCCAAAACCGCCATCAAAGTGTTGTAATTTCCCAAACTGAGCAACTGGTCAGCCACATCGATAAAGTACATAAACGACTTGGCTCTAAGGGAAAGGTCCGCGTGACATAGTATTTTGGACGCCACCCACGCGGCCACATAGTTGAAATGATCGAATAGGGGCCCCAAGGAGAGGTATTCTTCCTGCCGGCTACGTTGGGTAGGTGGTGTAATCACACCATTCCCTTGGTCATCCTGAGCTGCTGGTATGGAGCGCACCCACTGATCCGCCGTATGATGTTTAGGCCGCCACAGATAATGAAGTAAATGACGGGGATGGATATCTAAAAAGAGCTGGTGTTCAATGACCGTCAACTGCTGAGCCACACACTTGCAGTCGATTTGCACAAACTCATTGGGAGGGAAATTACAAAGTACCTGCAGTTTGCGCTGAATCGTTTCCTCCATTGCACTATCCGCATGCGGATTAGTACCCAACGCGGACGGGGTTTGCGGATGATTGTCATCCGCACCTGTAAATACCGCAAAGGAAGGACGAGCAATATACGTCGAATATTTGCGGATACGACGAGTCACCGTGATACGACGGGAACGATTCACCACCGCCTCAGTTTGCTCTCCAGAAGCGTTTTCCTTTAGGGAAAACGCATTGGCCGAAGATACACGCGGGGGCGAGACCTGAGGACAGTCATGTGGTGTGTCCATGGGATGGCTAGGCTTGCGAGAAAGTCTGGTAAAGAAATCGACAATGGAAGAAGGGGTCGTGGGCACTCGTTTCACCTCGTGCGTTTTGGGATGACGTCTACTCGGTTTTTTAAATTGGAAAATACGAGCTGACCAGTCAGCGATGGGTACTGCAGTAGTAGGAAATTTCAATTGGGCCGTCGTTGTATCACATTGGGATTTTCCTGGGGCAGTATGTTCCTCGCTGGCCTTACGAGAGGATGGCGTCCTGACTAGATCACCGTCTAAAGCCAGAGGAGAGGGCGGAGTCGAGACTTGATCAGCACACATAGTCTCCCTTTGGACGGGTGCCGTGGCTGGATGATGGGTTTCTTTGGCACCTACGGGAGATAGCGGGGTGGATAGCAATGGACTATGCAGCATATTGAGAGTCGGAGAAGGCAGCTGCACTTGCAAATTAATCCCCAACTGACCCCGACGAGCAGCCAGCGACAGGGTCGAATTTTTAGCCGACGACAAATTGGGTAATAACTTTTTGTCGCTATTCGCATATGGTTGTCGGTCTCGTACTCCAGCAGGCTTCCCCGTGTGATACAAAGGTGGTGGTGGTGATTCTGGGGAGGCCAACGTGCTATTAACGTGTTCAGCCGAAGAAGTGACCAATGGAACACGGATATCCCGATTCACCTGGCTGGGTACGTCTGAGGGTAAGGCAGAGACTGGTAGCGGCATTGGATCGCCAAGAGTTAAAGTACGAGGTGATACACGGCCTGTGTCTGTTGATTGAGAAAGTCCCCCAATGGAACTAGAATCGGTAATGCTGCTACGACGAGATGCGATATGATGTCCATGGAGAAGGGAATCCGACGAGGCAACTCCCGATCCCCTGGCGGTGGTAGACGTGGCAAAACTAGCCACAGAACCTTGGGCCCCAAGTTCCTGGTCCAGCAACGTCACGATATCAACAAGTGAAGTACTTGACTCTTCTCGCAAGCTTGGTTCGTGATTGTAAAGCACTTCATCCAGCTTGCGACAAGCCAGCCTTAAAGCCGACACCTTGGTACACTCTGTCACAAACGTATGAAGCACACTCAAGAGTCCCCGAGGGAGAACGGTTTGTGCCATACCCAACGGAGGCGCTGTCACGAAATCGTGCCAGTAACCGGTAACCCACAACGTTAATATATAGCACACTCGTAACCTGGTCGGTAGGGCAGTTTTCTCCCCAGGTTGCCCTTCCAAAAAGCGTACTAATAATTCGTAAAGTAGTCGTCGGGCTGACATGAATTTTAGATACACCATCAAGAAGATGTTCGCGAACCGTATGTCCCTGTAGATACCCGGACCGACCAAGCGGTCCAGCAATGCAGAGACTGTAGCTAAAATACTACGGGACGCAATCTTGGACCGCATCACAAACGGACGAAGATATGGGGAAACATGGTCTAGCTTATCGGATCTCTCGGTACCTGTATTTTCAGCGGCAGTGGGACGAGCTGAAGACATTTCTGTACACTCCTGAGCGTAGATTTCGATCCAGGCCCGATATTCAGTCATGGGACAGTCTTCCGTGGGTTGGGTAACAAAAGCCAAAGGGAATTGCACGCTTAAGTCGCCCACAGTGGCAGGAGCCGGTATACTGGTAGGGGAAAAAGACAAAGTACGTTTTGAAGCGGCTGCATGGTCCACCGCGGGTAAAGATCCCTGGTTCGGTATGGGTTGGGTGGTACCATTTGGTTGTCCCTGGTGGCCACCGTCCCTTAGCGAAAAGTAGCTGGTAGAGCGAGACAAGGTAGTACTGGGTCGGGGACTGGTGGAATACTGGCAACCGGAAGCAAGGGATAACCGTTCTGAAGTGGACGACCATGACGTGGAGTCCCGTCGGTTTGTGGTGTGGTGATTAGAGAGGTTCCGTAGGGGAATAGTAGAAAGGGAAAGCGTCGGTTGGCTCAGCGGGCCCCCTCGGCACATTTCGGTATCTTCCGTAGAGAAGGGCCTATCATTACCACCTAGAGTCGGCAGGGTAAAATAGGACACGTTGGGAGTGGGCAACCACCCGTGGTCACCAGGTTGGACAAGGTGATCGCGGGAAGGAGTCGACGTGGTTGGCGAATGTATCGCCTCCGGGATGTGCAAAATTTCATCTGGTTTCCTCATGGATTGAAGCAAGTTAATAAATACTGTACATATCGTTGCGTGTGGTATGCAACATTCACCACTCGACCCCACTGAATACGCCAAATCAGCGTAATTTCCGTCAAAGAATGATGACATGGCTGAGAGAACGGAGGAAGCACAGGGAGGTGGTCCGTTTGCCCTTTCCAGGGTAGTTTCCCCTTCATGCGGGGATTCGACGCCCAAAATAGACGGATCGCCTTGTTGGGGTTGGAGATTGACCAACACAAACGGGATCCGCCGATTACCCACTATCTGTAACGTTTCGAATATCCGATGGATACTGCTCCAGTGCGAGAGATGGCTGAAAAATATTATCCCTTCAGCCGTACTTTGTTCGGTCAACCAGTCCATAATGGGTTGGGTGGTTGATTTGCATGAAGAGGTGGTGGCGGGCGTGGAGGCAAATTCTTTGACGTACTGCAAATGAATAGGATAGGCTTCGCCACCCAGGTCACTAATAAGACTGTACTTTTCTGGATGGGAGACGGGTTGTCAACGGAGTAGTTCATATCACAGGCGAATAAAATATCAGGAGTCAGTAAAATTTCACTTGGCTTTCCATACAAAATGCGATTTCAGTTCATTATGACCTGTTTAATTTTGATCTTAGGGGGAGTGTCAACGAGGGCCAACACATCGATAAACCCGTTTCCACCAAAGGGACCATCATCAACACTAAACAGAGGCAAATCTTTAGCCTAATAATAGTATGATGAGAGGAAAAAGTGGCCAAATAAAGTCACAGTGAGGTGTGCTTATAAAAACAAGTAAAAATATACTCACTGACTTACCTTGGGTAATATCATCCGAGATAACCCGACACGGTTTCTGACACAAGGTACTTTTCTGTACAAAAGCATCAACCAGATCGCCTACTACGGACGATCCCGTTAAATTTCCTAGTCCCACCACAGCAACCTTATACCGCTGGGCGCTAAACCTTGGGGATAATGCGGCTGGCATAGCGGCAATATGGGGTACAGAAGAATATCCTTCGACATTGTCTGAGTAAAGGGATGACGAACGGAGCAGAGGGAACAATTTACAGTGATTGGAGTCACGTCAGGGTTAATACACCAATACAGATTTAACAATCCTGCTGCCATGGTTGTTTCTAATACCTACGTTTTTGTAAAGAAAAAAAATGGCTTTTTTTTTGACACCAACATGCTAACTAGTGAACAAGTCAATGTATAACAAAATGGATAATGGGAGAGGGATAGAAGAAAATAAACGCCATGAACATAGTCTAATGATTGAAAGAGCAACAACGCATTGTGCAGTAGTTCAACAGCGGGAGCGGGCACAAAGTATTATACAAAAAAAAACTAAATTTTTAAGGAAGTGATAATACTGTGGCAGAGTGAACCGTTAAACCACTGGAGTGTAATCCTCATTCCAATCCTTGTATAATAACGAGGAAAAGTGGCGGCTGCACTACATTTACACTGTATGTCAAAAAAAAACCCCCTAGTGCAGCACGATACCCTTCTTACATGGAATATTCACTTTGGGTGTGAGCAGAGTTAGACTAGATAGTAATTACATTTGGGCACACATGGTCCTCAACTTACCTTTGGTATGTGGCGTCGCGGGTACACTATGTGAAAAAGATGATACCGATTTAGCGTGGAAAGCATTGGTGGGTGACAAGGTACTCTCTAGTGGATGAGATTCAGCAACAAGGTCTGACGCGCCCCAGACGTGGGACAAAACAGCGATGGAACGCCGCCGGCTGGAAAACAGAGGCATGAAAAGATAACAGTGGAGCTATGACAACGAAAAGAGAGTGGCCTGTACTGCAACTGTACAGTAAGAGCAAATGTGGCACGTTAAAAAAAGTGTATTCAAACCAAGCGAGGGTTAGTATACAAAACGTATAGTGTACCCCCCAGTGGGTAACACACGTATGTGTAATAAAAAATTGGGGTAACACCTGGAGGCTTTGGACTATTTACCAAAGAATGTAAATAATAATAAAAGGAGTGAAGCAAGTGCCAACGGTGAAAGTTAAGGGGGGAGGGGTAAAACACGGAACTAAAGGAAAAAGAAGGATGCAAGTAACGACAGTGGCTGTAACTATTATTTCACATAGTACACTGAAACTAATGCATATATGCATTGCATGAACGCCCCAACAACAAGAGATACGGCACAGGAAGTCGATGGTGGTAAAAGGGAGAGGTGGAAAGTTCGGCATGTAATCCACTAAATACTGCCAGACATTCACGGTCAGTTGATACCCAAACAAATAAAGAATAGCCGTAGCGGAGGAAGGAATTCCGAGAACAAAGGATTCTCCACGGTCCAGGGGGTTCCCGAACCACCAAGAGGACCCACTTCGTTTGTGCTTTTATAAGTCCCCTGAGCCCCAACCCAACAAAAAAACGACAGAGGGCGAGAGTCGGGCTTACCGGTAGAGACTCGCCCACACACTCAAAAGTCTGTGCATTTTTAGAAACGCGCACACAAGTTGAGGTGTGGAAGTGAGTTACTTACCGTTTACCACCAAAGCTTGTGAAGCGAGGCACCGTGTAAAAGGCAGCCAACTGGCTATGAGGTTGTACAAAGGGTAATAAATACCACCAAAGGTACGGAATACAGTAGGTGGGCGTAATGTCAACAGCTACGTGGAAAGATCGAATGGCCAACCAAATGGGGAACGTACTGTCGGAAAAAAAAGACGAAGTGATAAGACTCGAAGTAGCCAGGCGAAAGAATAACAGAAACGAGAAAAAAAGTGGAACGCGGAGTAGAGAATAGTTATAAAAGTAAGTATGCATACTTTTGTATTGCAGATACGAATGGGTTGATGCTATAAACAGTCTAATAAACGCGGGGGGTTTACAATTAAAAAAATTACGATCAAGGGACGCGATTGAAGGGGGGGGGGAGCTCTTGCTTAAATAATGGAAAAGCAATACTGCACAGCGAATAGAACATTCAAACCTATCCCAATAATGAAATCACGTACCACTACCAATACCGATAACAAAGATGACGGAACCACCAAGCCATTTTTTTTTGGGTAGCGGAAAACTGCCCCTTTTTTGAGCTCCATTTACCCGACTTGGATATGCCTTGATATCAATACGTACTAGCAAAATAAAGCACCGCAATAGCAACTAGAGGTAACGTCCTGCCAATCCCTGCAGTGGTCCATCAGGTCAAGCATGGTCGTCTTTTCCCTGTTCTATTCCATCTACCGTTTCTCAATATCAATTCTCCACCTATATGGGTTAGAAATGTTGATGTTTAAATGGTTACATTGTTTATAGCTGTGCTTGTTTTCTTTTTTTTAAAAAAAAACAGAGAAAACATTTAAAGGCTGGAAGGCACTCAACTTGGCATTAACCCGTGTCGTCTACCGTGACGTGAGAAGAGACAAAGCTGTAGCTCTTGTCATCCACTTTGCTAGACATAGTGACGCTTACGAAATTCAACCCTCGGGATATATTGGCTTATTTCGAGATTGTCGCATTTTAGTTGGTTCCTGACGAACCCACATTGACGTGAGCATATCGGTTAATTTTTGCTCCCTTCACTCTGTGCGAATTCAATGACTGTTGGTTGTGTTGAGACCCGCAATTGGCTGAATTACACATGTTCTCATTGTCTGTGCCACAACCAGTAATTTCATCCCTGCCCCTTCGTTCGTTCACCTCACCTTGGACAGGTGTCCAGTTCTACTATTTACCAAACTCTTCTAGCATTGGGCAATAAATAAATACGGCATGCAAGGATCTTCACTTGACTGACAGCGTTCATGGGTCGACGCAATGCCTTTCAAATGCTTCAAATACATATCCTTTACGACTAACGGAACAGTTTAGGGAGCGGATAACACTTGTTCACGACAATTCATGCTGTAGTAACCACGTCAACCGTCGTAGAGGGTAATGTAGTCACCAGCGAACTGGCAACTTTCTTTTGCACCCACATTCCTAAAAAAAGTGCATTTGTTTTCCTTTTTCTCCCCCAATGAATACATAGCACAATGAAGCCTTGCTTCGGCTCTAGCAAGATTTACATGAAAATCACTGCTCCATGCCAAATAGCGTAAATACTGATGAAGCCAACTTTAATCCCGGAAAAAGTATTATCGAACTCTGGAAAAACGACCAGGTTAGCTAGCAATGGTACAGCCTTGCCAATAAAATTAGTGGTTCATTCGGGTGCCACCTGATGCCAATACCCTTGACTTCGAATGATCGCATTCAAATAATAAGGAGGAGGGGATAATTGTAAATCGTGCAACAAGAGAAATGGAGTGCAGTAGCATCAATTGCCTAAAAAGTCTACCTTTACTTTACAGCAATTATTCATGATAAATATCACCATTATCATGGATTTAATAAACTCTTTTGAACCATCTATCTAAACCTGGGCTAAATTCACCAGGTTGGGGAATGTCAATATCGTAAATTTTAGGATCTCCTCTTCCTGACTAATATTATACTCTTCCCCCCCAAAGTTATCATCAAGGTGTAGGAAAAACCGAAATTCGTGTAGTGCAAGGTCAGAACAGAAGGGCTGTGCCTCGGGCTCTTCAAGATGAGTTCATTGACGTGGATTATACCTTATCCGGTAACCTTAGGTCTTACATTGTCTCGGAAGCGGGTGACTTTGAACATTTTCTCTCCCATTATTTAAACGGGTTGTCCTGGACGTCACCCCTTCCCAAGATAAAGGCGCCAAGGGCAAACATACTCATTCTGAAGAACGTACCCCTGGTATAATATCAGTGGTGGAAACTACTGTCGAAATGCACAATGTACGTAAAGCATCTCAATGAAAAATACAAAATAGCCAGGCTAGAAGAAGGACACAAATAGTAGAAGTGTTCCAAACACCAGGCGTTCAAAGTCACCGCAGCAGTCTATGGTCAATTAGATAACATATCAACCAAAGCAGTCCCACACACATAGTTTAATAAAATGCCAGCCAGTCTAGCCACAGTGGAAAATTTCGTATTTCATATTTCGCAGTAATATTAGCAATATTACACAACTACAGCTCACTTGTAGTAAAATAAATTCCAAGCGTCTTTCCCCCAAGTATAAGCGTAGTGCACCAAATGCAATCACTGTCTATCTCAGAAACGTATCATGTAATATTTCTTCCGCTTACTCCCTCCACAAGTAACAAGGTTACAGGTGCCATTCCAAAAGTCAGCCGATCAGAGGAAAAGGACCATGGCGGGTCTAATGGAACCATTATAGCAAAAACGTGCCAATAACATTGCCACATTCATGTATAAAACATGGACCCTCTATTACTACTGCTCGGTAGTAATCAAATGTTGAGCCTTTCCAACCCCAGCCACTTACTCATGATCAGACAAGCTTGGAATACGGAAAATTTCTTTTGTAACCCACCAACCAGACTAACTTAAGAAACAACTCGCTTTCCTATCCTCAATGCGCCACCACATTAAATTTGTTTAACATTACCTACGTCTAGACCTGACATCAATATTAATCATAGTTTTTTTTTCTACCTTGATTTCGTTTCATTATGACATCCACCACCGTAAGCGTGAGTATGTCAGACTAAGCAACCGGCCGTGTTAGAACTCCAATGGCACCACATACCCGTCATATGCCATCCAAAATAAGTTGTAGGACAACTCGGTAAACGAGCACTTTTATTGTAGTTCGAAGAATTTAAGTTATGAATGTTTAGTAATCAAACCAATGTTTATTTAGAAAATGCAATTGCTCGAAATGGTGGAAATGGGTGATGACGAGAGAAATGTGCCATGTTAGCAGTTCCAACCACCGGATTTCCTTTCCACTTTCAAAGGATTCGCATAGTGAAAACACGTCAGATAAAATACAACCAGTCGGAATGATGTTGGGCTTGTGGGTTTTCACAGTGACAAGTCGGTCAAACTATCGAATTTCTTGAGTCGCTGTTGGAAAGGTAGCCTCGGTTCAGACTTTAGGTACTGTCCAAGGGTAAGTTTCTGCCGTTGTTGTTATTGATATTTTTCTGGTCAGTGGCGGCATTGGTAGTCCGATGGACTGGGGTTTGCCGCTATTCGGTCTATATGCCCTTCTTTATAGGATTTATCTAGATCTTGGACTGCGGGCGAGGTGATCTATCATTACCTTGATTCGTCCTCGGTCTATTAGGCGAGCTGGTTTCGAAAGAATGCCCTCCAGCCTGGTGTCTATGTTTTTTGTGCCTCTTTCATCCGGGCCAGGAACTCCGGAGTGGTTTTGGGCCCAATCGCTGAGATATAAACGATTTTTTTTTGGGAGCTGGCTTCGTCAGACTTCACCCAGTGGTAGACTTGTCTTGGCCATTGTTGTAATTTGCCGGATTCACATCGCCGTTGTCGGAGGCTGGAGAGACGGCCAATACGGATTGGATACTGCTCAGAGCGATCAGGGCCACAGTGAAGAGGGTAGTCTTGGTGAGCTACATGGTTACAAAGTAGGTGGACAAATGAGAAAGTGGGCTGTGGATGGGGAAACTGGTAAAAATGTGAGCGTTAAGTTTAGACAAATGTAATACAGAGAATGGAAAGTGGTTGAGTAATGCTTATCTAGTGGAGATGTTGCCAGTTATTAATAATGACGAGTATTCTCGTCTTCTGGCAATACTAGCACCGCCGGAACTTGCAGCGGTGTCCAAGTGACACTCGAGGTCTTGATGAACCCAGTAGTGGGCAAAATGTTACATGCATCAAGACTGGGCATATTTTATTACTGCCATTCATAACTTACAATCTTTGTGATGAGTCAATGAACAATGGATACCCGAATGGGTGTGTTTGTTGAATTTGGGTACAATTTTGTAGGAATTCAAGTCTCTACACCACGGCTCTTATTATCAATCCTGCATTCAATCCCAGCTATTACTATGAAATACACTATCTCTAAAGGGAACAAGGGTCATCCGGCTGGGTGGCCATTATGGCTTGGAACTACTACTAGGGTTGAAATCAGAACCCACTCATAATCAGCTAATCCTTCCTGGTCCTACTTTGTCACCCAAAGAACCCTGTATCTGTATACTAGCAACAACAAATCAGACCAGCAGAATAAATAAATAATCAACAGAGTCCAAAATACCCAGACATAAACCCTGGGACCACCTCATGTTAGTGATTAGGTCCCAGATCTATTCATTTGCCTGGATGCCCCAGTTCCTGTAGTGAAATGAGTACAAGGGTGGTGGTACCAGCTGCCTAGCTTACGCTTGCATCGTTATGTCCAACTAGTGAATGGTTTTTTTTTTCATTTATTTGTTCGCATCTTAGTTTATCTCGGATGCCAGCGTGGCTTGGTGATTTCTACGTCCAGGGGTAGTGAAAAGCGACCAGTGGTCATCACGCCAGGGTAGAAGGAAGGAAGGACTTACATGTCAATAGTAGGCAAAGCCACCAGCATCTCATTCTTATTGGAGGTACCTCAATCACTTGGGGAAGAACTTTGTTCAAGAGGGTACCCCTTTTAGTGAATTTCTCGTGCTTCACGATCCGCACACAAACTAATTGTGACCAAAATACGGCCACCCGGCTATGAGAATACCCATAGCACTATCTTGAATAACTCCATCAACCATAAAAACGTTTGCACGTTAGCAGTAGTCTGGGTAGTTCTTCGCATTTACCTACCTATTTCATCTTATCCAAGTTAGCTTAAGCTCCGACTTCTGCTCAAATACTGGCACATAAATTCTCACAGACATCACAGCTGTGCCACTTATGCGATTTAGCTCCTTGCTTATTGTATCACAGTCATATATCCTAGACGTTTCTATGTAGTATTATGTTTTTACCTGCCTTGTGGTAAGCCTCAGCTATTATTGAGTGGATGACATTTCTCATCCACCTAACTCAATTTAAACTATATTATCGACACTTTCATGAAAATAATTCAAGTCCAATAAATTGGGAGTTGTCAAGGAAAATAAAGGCAGAAATAAAGGGCCAATAAAGTGTGATATAGCAGTCGTCGTTACCAACGCCCACGGCTTTCTTCTATTCTCTTCATAGTGGTTAACAGCAGGAGGAATGCAACCTTCATTATTATATGGAAAAAAAAAGTATAGATCTACTGCCTTTAATTAAAAAAGCTATACACTCGTATCAGTAACGAATACAACAAGCTTCACAATTTGATAAACTTGTACCGCTGACCGTAATGAATACATGAAAAGAAAAGGCAAAATTCATCGGTTAGTATAAACCAATTGTCATAATCGTCTCGTATCACGCTCAGGGTTTTTTTTTTATTGTAAAAAAAATCAGGAGTACTGAGTCCTTGCGCCAAGCTTTGGTTACCTGCTATGTTTAATAAATTTTCAATTTTTGGGGCGTAGGGATTATCATTCGCCTCATGTATTGGCTGGTAGGTGTATTCTTCGGTTCCGTTTTCAACGGTGAATTCCTTTACAGTGACAAAAGTCGGTAGAAGGTATAAGTATCCGGAAACTTTGGATGGCTGACCACCCCATCCGAAAATCGGATTCCATGGTAAAAAAGAATAAAAACCTATGGAGAAACCGAATAATAGAGGCTGACGTGAAGAATCAATAAATAATGGTCACCTAATAACGGAGTTTGCAGTCACCAGGGTATACTTCACGTTCCAACAGCAGCACTAGTGATTGTAAGTGATACCATTAAACGCTACCATTTACACCATCTCCGAAATAATTCCAGAAGCTATTGCAGTGTATTTTTTACTTGCCATGGATACCGTGCTAGTCGGTCATGATTTAATTACCGATCACTTCCCTGATAGTTCGGACGCTATGCCTCGACATCAAAGGATGTCATTCACTATTTTTAGTGGCCTTCCAGCAATACCAGCCTTGACTTTACGAAGGGTATAAATAGCCACTATCGCAAGGAAGGTCTAATGTGAAGGATGAATTGAACTTCACTTGTCTATTCTCTTAATCACTGATAAAATATTGTAGCGTACTAATTTTCAAACTATTTACAGCCCTGAGCCGTACATCTCTTGTGTCAGATTATAACATCCAAACCATCACTGGCAGATTAATAGGCATATTGCCAGTCCTCTCTTGTCCTTATTATACATTCTTTAGTAGATTATAATAATCGGTGGCTGGTTTTTACACTCAGAATCCTCATGCAGTGTTATCTTATATTGGCTTGCTTATTTCTGGCCGGATCGGGACACGGCTTGAACATTAACGTCATGTCACCATGGTCGAAAACCATTTGGAAAACGGGACAGATAGCCAATTTGACCTACGATGCCTTTCAAGAGGCATCGGACAATGGAACCCCAGTGTTGGTTGAGTTACAGGTAGGGCGTAACCCAAACAAGGCCACGGTGGAGGCCGTCATTCACCGCAACCTTCCGTTGGATACCACATCTATTACGTGGAAAGTACCATATAATATAACTGGTAGTAAGGACTACTTTATACGTATGAACAGTTCGAGCGGCATGTTTTACTCGGCCTTTTTTACCATCGTCAAGGTACCCAGTCCCACGGTAGAGGTAATGACCCGCTTGGCGATCTCGCTTGCGCACAGCCCACCTAAAGAACAGACAACAACCACTAACCATGAGCCTTCGATCAGGCCATACATTTCTCCCCAGCCGGATCAGAATGGTTCATCCGGTCAAAAGTGGGGCGATGGGTGGACACTGAGTATTATCATGTTGCTATGGTGGTGGTGGTAAGACATTCTAACGTACCACAATTAACCCCATTTTTCTTGGTGGAAATCTTTTGGCCACTTGGTGGTGGATGACCCGAGTGTCATAAATTCTTTTTTTTTCCTGATGGTATGTAGAGGTGGCAGAAGCCCCACCTTTGACCATTTGCCTGGCTTAGTATTTGATGCTTGACAATTCTCTATTTTCTTTATATTCCATTCCGTCAGACTCCATGGCGACCGCTGATCATTAGTCGTATCTCACTTGGTAACAAATAAACAAAATTATTTATCGGTTAATATATTCGTTGTTAAATATTCAACGCAAGGACTTGTTTCGTAGATTGAGATCGTTCTATCTCCTCATTTTCTTAATATTGCTTAGAACCATCAGACTTCAATAATAACCAATTCTAACCCAATCTCCATCCCCTCTCTTTTCTAAGAAAATATCAGGATTATAATACACAACCTGGTATAAATAACCACCCACCCGAAACAGTAACGAATACGGTACACCAACTTTCTAACTCATTAACCCTGGTGTCCTCGTCCGCTGTACAATACTAAACCGCTCTTTAACCGCATAAACCATACTGTCATATATTCCTATACCTTTCCTCATTTTAGCTAGGAATTGTAATGTTGTCGGTATAGGCCGGATATCCGCTCCAGTACCATAAAAGTAATGATGGTGTGAGGACCCAATCGCGAAAAGGAAGGCAGCCAGCCCTTGAAAAGAGCACCTACACCTTCATGACGGACGGTCTGCACGAAAGCGTCTAGTGCGTTTTTATAACGACCACCTTTGCTGGAATTCATGATACGGGTTTTAATGACATCTACGGGGGAACACACCGTCGTGGCAAACACCCCCGCCAGTAAGCTAGCGGAAAAATGGGTGATTACCGATTCTTGAAAATAAGGAGTGGACAATAACAACTGCTTGAACCCGTCGTAGCTAGCCAGTTGGGAACAGGTCATGAGTACCGCTCGGTTGGTATTGGGGCCCAACCCTCGAAACAGGGAAATTAACCCTTCCTCCCGAGTAATTCGTAAAAAGCCGTCCATGGCGTGTTTATAATTACGACGCTGGGCCACCGGCAGTTGACCATCGTTTTGCATACGTACATTAACAATGTCAGCCGGATTCCCAAAGATCCCACCGACCAATCCGGCCACCGACCCTGCAATAAGCATTTTGTAAAATGGTAGCTTCTCACCAGCGGGGTGATTCTCGGTGAGTTTATGCTTGACTATATCGTACACCCCGAAACGCACGGTGGAGTATGTGGCTTGACGAAGAAGGCTGGCGCTTAACCCATTAAACAAAGCCAGGAGGCCTTCGTGACGGCCCACCGCCACCAAAGTACTGAACATGCCTCGGCTTGGTCCGGAATGATTCGTTTGTAATCGTACCTTGACCAAATCGAGAGGATGGGTACATACCGTGGCTACGCTTGCTGAAAACCCGCCAAACCAAAATGGTACCGGTGTGGACTTTCCCTTGCTCATTGTTTTTCTATTTTTGGAATGGGAAACCGAGAGCTCATAAACTATAATTCTAAATCTAAATATCGAAGTAAGTAAAAAAAAAGCATTAAAAGTTTATCTCTAAAGGTACACCCTGGAGACCAGACTAAGTTGGCACCCTTATTTCTTTGATAATTTTTTAAGGGGGGGGGAACAAAGCCTGTGGTGAAAAAAAGTACAACGTCATAAATAACACCAATCAAAGGCGGAAAAAAAAGCAGTAGCGAGCAGGTACAACAACAACCGATAATCACTATTGGCCCCTTACTTGAGTTTTTACCACAGAGCAGGGCTGGCATTTCAACGCTCCCACGTGGCATTAGTTCCACCTGGCTGGTTCAGTGGGAAACAAGGAACAGTATGTCACTAATAAACGTAACAGAGTATTTGAAGACTGGGAAATTGTTTCCAAGTTGGTCTACCTCACTGCAACTCCCAGAAATCATCTAGTAATTGTATACGTTGACTGTAAAAAATGGTTGAAAACGCTAATATTTTCAAGAACCGAGAGGCAAAATTACTCGAAGAAATTGTTGGCCAAATTGGTATTTTGTAAGTTCGAGTGGACAACATTCCCTAAAATTTTGAGATCATTGATACCGCTCACAACTATTTTTAGTATACGACAAAGCGACCACGAAACTAAGGGCTACAAAAACACTTGTCGAGTAATGTGCCAATACATTATCTTCTTCACCAAACCCATCCAGGACGTTAAATAAAGCCAACTGGTTGGCCATCAGTGGATCCTGAAAGTTCATCCCCACAGTGAGAAACTACCAAAAGGAGCAAATCAGTTACAGTAACAACTATTATTGGCTATGAATAACGGCCTTTGGGTTAGCGCAGGTAGCTATAGAACGAAAGGAAAAACAAACAGCTTCTCAAGGGTTGACTAAGCAAAGTGGCATGCATGGCTTGGACTATTACCCACGCCAACAATGGAGGTGTGATTACGACATTGTTTTATCGGTCCACAAGTGGGTCAAAATGTACCCCATTGTTAACTTTAGGTTTAAACTAGTCACAGGTATAGTGTTTAATTGTTCGACGCACACACCACAATGCCCTAAAGTTCATCAGCCTAAACGGGGAAGCAAAGGCAGTGGGAAGGTGCGGTCGATCGTAAAATCACAAGTCAGCAAGGCGAACAAGCAGCGGTTGTCTTTAAAAGGATGTATCGGTTACAATTTTGGTAGCAAGGTTTCCCACTTGGCGTTCTGGTTAGAGTACAGCCTGCTATTACTGAGCAAATTTCACAGGGCGATTTACTTATCATCTTTCGATATAGACTCCACGTAGAAATCGGCCGTTGGTTAAAACGGGTGGGTATTCTACAGTGGGTTGCAAAATTTACCCCGAAAAGTGACCCTTTGTTTCAAGTGTGTGCTCTACTCTCAGGACCCAACACACAGCGTTCATTGCCAACACACTGTTACGTCGAATATCCTAAAGACACTCTCTCACTGATGTTTATCACCTTGTTACTGTGGTGGATTGCCCCCAGAAATTCTCACTCCACAGCTTTACGTTTTTCATTATCCTTTTAACAGCCATCACCCACTTATACGAAAATGCAAAGTCCCTGCTTGTGCGAATTCGTCTGTTTTTTTTCTCAAGAACACCAACCAGTGACGATTCATGTCAGGTGTCCTTGAGATGTAAGCCAGCAATGCTAACGTGTTTATAATGGAAAGCAGGCTCTGATTTCCTCCTTGTGCCATCCTTTTTTTTATTAGTGTTCGCTCGCCATTGTTTTTATCTTATTACCTTTCCCAAGTCCCTTTTTTTTGTATTTAACGGCAATTTTATTTTCATGATTTTATTTATATACCCTAATTTTTCGCTCTCATCCCCCGTGTTTACTACCCATAGTTTTCCACTGTTTTGCATTTCATCCCCTCCAGTATTCTCGTTGTTAGGTTTAACCTGACGGTTTTACACCAAGTCCATGTTTATCTTCGGCTGTCTAATAATTAGAAGTGGCACCCTGTCTGTATTACAGAGAGTTGGCCATTAATTTTTATAGCTACACTGGTATCTCTTTACTTCTTCTTTTATTTTATTTTTTTACTTATCCTTTCGTTCCCTCCACACTCAGCTGTATGCCCCCTTAATCATTCTGGACGGACTCACTGCCCTTTCCACTCCCACACTCGTGCGGGCGGTCACAGTATAATGCATGTGCTACGACTCATACATATAATATGCCTGGGTTTGCTGGGTGGATGGAGGTATCTCGCCGTTTTCGCCTGGGAAATTACCCTTATTTACGATGCCGTTACGATCGATCCTGAAAGCTACAAAGTTGCAGCCAACGCGAGCACCGTCACTCTGGGCGACCGTATCACTAATTTTCCCATTCAGTTTCCAGGCGACCCCAGGGAACTCTATGAAGGGGTAGTGCTTTTCTCACCAGACCCTCGAAGCGTAAACCTAGACGATCATCTTCAGTACGTGGTACTGGTGAACGTCAGCAGTTCCAAAGAATCCTATCAGGCACTGGTCGCCCTGAATAAACCCCAGGTTCAGCTGGTTATACTCTACCCGTCGTCTCGGGATATTATCCCCGAAACCATTTTTTATGCCTCCGCTCAAGGGAAACCCTGCATAGTAGTATCGTACAGCCTCGGACAACGTCTGCAGAGCGATTGGAATATGTACACCAATGATCCAAACTCAGATAAAGGGCCATCAAGTGACCTGGTCAGCCTGCCCAGTAATAATGTCATCACGGATTCCGACCAATCGTTTCCTCAACGGCTGTGGTTACGGATGTATTATTTTCCCGGCGATAAAACGAACAACGAATCGAATGCCGTTATTGGTATCGTGCTAGCAACGGTCATTCCCGTAGCCGTGGTTGTCTTGGCGGTACTGTTTTATAGCCTGTTAATTCGTGGAAGGCGCAGACATGCCGAAAACCGGATGCGGGACCAAGAAACCATCATGACCCAACGACATCAGCTAAAGCAATCTCTGCTTAGACGAGGTGTCACGTCTTGCAATGCACCCCCTCTTACAATGGAAAAGATGCACTTGCTGCCGACGTTATTGATTACCAAGGAAAACTACCATTCCTTTCCTTTGGCCTCCCAGAAAGCCCTTCAGTGCTTCGAAATGGCCTACCCTCATTTTATCACTTCAAGTGACGAGGAAATGGACGATGACGATGATGACGAGAGTAATGTAAAACTCATTAGTGATCATCACCCCTTGGAGGAAGCACAAACCCCCATATATAATTCGGTATCGCCTGAACCATATGGCAAGGACCCCTTAGAGGCCGAATATATCAGTGACAACGCTAAACCACTCACGCTACCCATTATGACCACAATGATGGCGATGAAGCGGATAACCACTACGGAAACTGTGGTGGGTTCACCGTTACCCTCTCCGGGATTGCCAAAGAAACCTGAATCTAAACCACGTACCGCCACGAAGAAGTCACCAGCCCCTATCAAGATTCCGCCCGAATCCACCAATTATTCGTATAATTCAAAACCACCATTATCGAGTCTTTCAGTTAATACCAATACGCCCATAACGCAGGCCATGACGTCACTAACTTCTAGATCAAAATCCCCACCCAACTCAGACCCATTTAGTCGACGGAGATTACGGAAAACCTTGGTCAAAAAATGTGAGGAAATGCCCCAGAATGGACCCCCTATTTGTGGCGTTTGTATGTGTGATTTTAACTATGGTGATCTCGTCCGACGGTTACCCTGTCGTCACATCTTTCACCCTGATTGCGTCGATGAATGGCTTACGAAAAAAGTAGCGCGCTGTCCACTCTGTAAATTCAACTGCACCCCACGACGAACAACTTTTAATCAACCACACTGTCTGGGTTCTTCTCCCATTCCTAATTTTCCCTCTCCGGTACACTACCACTGATCTTCTAGTCACTTAGACCCGTCGAACGAGAAGGCATTTACTGGTCATTCTTAGTCCCCGCACATTCTGAAGGGTGACAATTCTATTATATGTGCAGTAGGTACTGTAGTAAAAAAAAAAGTTTAATCTTTTCCACTACCAACTGTCCTGAATGGGGGTATCTTGCCTTACTTTTTTTCTTTTTTACGATTAAAAGGACAAACGTTAGAGCTTCCCTTATTTTTGACTTCACAATAAATAATGTATATCGTTGTTTACTGGACTGGTCATGGAGCTGGTATAACAAAATCATCAATTGAATTGGTGACAAGGTTTACCAACAAGTTTGGCGGGAAATCCTTAAATATGTCAAAGTATGCTTGGCCTCTAAGTGAACGAAGTATTTCGTTCTTTTGCAGTTTCGTACTAGTTAAATGCCCTGGAACTCTCAAACCTCTAGGTCTACCACACGTATAGGTATCCTTTGTCATGATTCAGGTGGAAGCCTGCCCAATTTTTAACACTAGAAAGGTATAATTAATTGAAATTCAGATTGAAGCTCCTTTGTTGACATATTCACCAAGGATGCCTAAAAATGACCAATTCCTAGCCCACGTGTATTCAAATTTCTCAAATACGCTATTGTTACAGTGATATGGTAACCATCGAGCATTCTTTTCCGAAAAGAGAGACAATAGTTCAATACTAACTGGGAATCATCTTTCGTAACGAAAAAAAAGGGTAACGGAAAACAGCAGTTGACTGAGCTTTGTACATATTCCTGCACTACTCTGGTTCCTCACTCTAATTTTACCACAAAATTTAACTATGCTTTGACCACTGCGTACTATCACATCTTTCAGGAAGGGGAAAAAGTTGGAGGGTTACATCAGTGGGGATATTGTAAATGATGGTGCTAACTAGTAGCAGAAACCGTCTGCACGGTAATACATTTCGAGTGGGAACGTTAGGCTTGTGAGATATGAGATTGCCAATCTCTAGTCACTAATTAAAAATGCCCCACTCAAGCCATTGAGTAAAGGACAAGAGCTATTGTTTTAGCACTGCTTCCACTGACGTGTCCTATGACGCCTGGACTTACGCTACAGATCATAAGTCTATCCTTGCCTTTCACAAACTGGACAAGTGGTACGTTTACATGTGTCATCAGTGCATCACAATATGGGTGATTATTTTTGACTATGTAATGAAAATCCGTCAGAGTTGAAAGAGTCTCACAAAATTATATTGGTTGAATTGTAATTGCCACAACTTCGTTCCGAATCTCCCCCCTCCAAAGAAAAACTCACCCCTATGTATATTTATTCCATAAAGTTTGAATGTGAGAGAAGGAAGGGTCAGTAAAAATTATCATTGTGAAAAGGACTATGGTAGTAGGATCAGTGAAAAATTTCCGACCAACCATCAAAGTCTCTCTTCGCCATACACCATTCTCACGTCCACAGATTAGTTCCTGGCCATTCTGTGTGGTGATAAATTGATAATTTATCGTATCCAATACTCTTTGTAATTGTCCTTAATCAGTAACGTACTTTTGTACCCTTTATAGCTAGAATCCATGCAAAATGGATGATGGATAGGGGCTAGCAAAGGTGGAAAAGTATGGTAAGTAAATAACGCAAGGCGTCGTCCATGGAATAAGTTATACTACCAGGTGGTGTTCATGACAAAACTCATTCGTTGAAAGACTTTACCCCGCTCCGCTTGGAAAGCACCCCGTATTTAGTATGGAAACTATAACGCGAGTAAAGTAGGGACTTGAATACAAGTGAGTGGGAGTGCCAATTGCAAAATATTTACAACGAGGTCTGTGAAATTTTAGGGACTAAAACCCTCAACTAAACTATATAACTGTACTTGAAAAGGTCAATTTTTTTATAATATTAGGGGAAGAGCTGGGTGCAAACGAAGGGTCGTGTAAAAAATAAGTACGAGAAATAGAGCTATAATGGTGGTATACCATTAATCGATATTGTAACCTATTGCAATATGCTCCCGGCAATGAAAGAAGTTGGGGTGTCTCGACCAGCTTTTCAACGACTACCCTCCGAAATACTGGGAATATATTTGGGGAGAGCGAACTTCTCCCTCCCCACCCCGTCTTCCTTCTTTCCATCCTTTCACTGGTCTTGGCCCTATGGAAAGTGGACGTTTTTCCCCTCCCCTCAGACGCAGAATAAAATCACCCCTTGGCAATTAGCACTACCGTATGTTAATATACGCTTTCCTTGAGGAAAAAGGATGATGATGTTACTGCGGGCAGGTAATGGAGTGTACATCTCGCCATTTTTACCCATTATAACTCCTCTCATCGCACAATAAGGGCCACTGTAATACCAAGTTTCGACTCTGGTACTTTTCCAATATAAGGCATTCACCAACAAAGGTCTTCCAACTCCAGCATCACTCAAGAAGGTTAACCACCATTCCCCCTCTCCAGCGAGCACAAGAGCGGATTCCTGTGGTTAAGGTATAGTGTGTAAACTTTCTTCCAATCCCAGCCATAGGGGGAGGCGGCGAGGGCGCGTGTTTCCGTGATAACAAGATGGGCTCTGTGTCACCCTCCGCTCTCTTCTCTCTTTTTTTTTGACCCACCCTCCTCGTTCATCTGCGTTTCTTTGCCAAAAGACAAAGTTCTGCTCTTCCCTCCCCTCTTTCCACCTACCCCATTTCCTCCTTTACCAAGATATCATGGTCGATTTTAATTTCGGATAGCTAATCCTTTATGTTATAGAGAAGGACTTGGCAGGTATACGTAGGGGCAGCTAGGGAGAGGACGGCGCACATTGGCAAAGTATGTGAAAAAAAAAAGAAAGCAGCATACACTTCCTCATGGCTTCGAATTACCGTCCTCCACCGCCCTAGACCTTGGATGACATTGTGAAGAAAAAAAGAGGGTGCAAGGAAATGTAAAATAACTAATAGGCCTATAAATCTCCTTACACGTGCCAAACGGATAAAAAATAAAGGAGTACAAAGTTCAGTGGATCGCCCACCCATGCGATTACCATTCGTTGTCCATCGAGGATTTCATACTTCTTTCAACAGGGAAGAGGGTCTATCGAAAAAGGTATGTGCCATGGACCATGGCCGTGATGGCGTTTTCGTTCGTCTTTCGAAACCATAGAGCCCAAAAAAAACAAACTGCTGGGGATTGGCTGGCTGTGTACAAAGGTATTGCACAGTCAAGCAGTGCCCTGTAGTTACATTACGCACTTGCCAGTCCAAGGGTCAATGATAATGAACAAGGGTGCGATACCTTGTTCCCAGAAAACCCGAAACAATTTGTGGGATGAAAAATAGGATTTTTGTGGTAGGCAGGAATCAGTAAAAATAATACACAAGCCATATGAAGTAACGACACAGTATTCGCCCAGCCGGAGGAGAGATGTGAAGACTTTGCCAGTGAAATCGGAATTACAACAGACCCCATTTACCGATTGTCATCCCTTATTACAAGGAAGGAATGCTTATATACGGTCTATTTGGGAGAGAATTGACATTGGGGCTCAAACCCCCCCCCAAACCACTCTGAACGTTATAATACGCCAAAACACTCCCACTATGATAAAAGGAAATACCCCCCCTAGATTATAAACAAAATGGAGAGTGTGGGGGGGGGAGGTGGAGGAGGAGAGGGAGAGGGCTGGAAGACAAGAAATTTTCCGATTTAAAGATCGGCCAGAGTACCTCATGGACACAATTTTAAAAAAGAGAGGGGGAGGGTCAAATC
This sequence comes from Dispira simplex, assembly GCA_027478255.1. Classification (NCBI taxonomy): domain Eukaryota; kingdom Fungi; phylum Kickxellomycota; class Dimargaritomycetes; order Dimargaritales; family Dimargaritaceae; genus Dispira; species Dispira simplex. The sequence continues at coordinate 4,756 of JAOPJG010000263.1, read as the reverse complement.
AAAGACTTTCTGATTAGCCGCAATAACCAATATTTCTCGCTGTAAGAAATGTAAAATATTCGCATGTTGTGAGGAAAGGAAAGCCGTTTTATTGGCAGTTATAGCGGTTGGCTATCTGGAGCAGGTGATTGTTTTGGACTTGCACAAAAAATTATTGGCCACGGCACGTTAAAAAATGTAAATAAAACAGCCAAACATCGTTTACCTTTCATTCAGCGGTGGATAAAACCTCACATTCTACACTCCGCCCATCACATGAGGAGTCGATGGCTACATATCACATTCGATCGAGGGGTGAGTTGAGGAGAGGAGCGAGTCAGCAATAATCGCTTCGCTAACGATCTGTTTGTAGATAACTGGATTCCCCACCCTTGTTTGACATACTTGCCACACTCTTCAGTGGCACATGTTCGGCAACCTGATTGCCTGCAGAGCTCATGTGCGGGGGGAGATGCAGTGAAACTGGTGATTGGTTATATTCGAGGTTTTAAAGACCTGCGTGTTGCAGCGCCGCTTGTCATCAACTACATTATACAAGGACATATCGCTCGAACAACATCCCTTTGATGATGACCTGGGTTGGAAGAACGCTTTAGTTGTTAGTCAGGGGCTGGCAATAAACACTGCCGATGTAAATTGTGTCAGCTGACACAGTCTACGACTACTATGACGTAGTCAGGACTTTAAAGCACGCACTCCCTGTGGTAAAACAAATCCAAATACCACAACGAAGGAGTTCATGATAGCAGGACGAAATCTTTCAGCTGTTCGATTCAACCCGTCACATGTGCTATTTTACGATCACATCCAATACAAGATCTATTATACGGACAATATTTTTTTACCAAGAAAGGGAAATAAATGTGAGAAAGGGGGTTCAACTTACATTATACAATAATAGTTTTATATTAGGAGGTCATACGTACTTTTGCGGACCAAGGCGTATGTCAAGTAGTGAAGTGATAAAAGCGGCTATCCTCACTCTTCTCCTGGGAAGTAATATCAAACGCATATCACTATTTAGTCATACGCAGAAGCCATGGTGCCAATTATTACCACAGCGAGACACCTTTCCACATTGAATATTGTCGCAAGCTACCTGCCAAGCTGGTTTGCAAGTTCCTCGCTCACATTCTGAACGGAAAACCACGGGTAAAAACCTGGAAATAGGTTGTTTAGCAGTGATAGCCACTGGTAGTCATCATCTAAAACTGAATTCTTTTCAAGACCTACAAGTAAATGAATAATAACAAAGGGAATCGGCATGCTAACATTTTTGCGGAATTCGGCCCAGCTACCTAACAAGTGTGGTAATAATGGGACCGAGGGTAGTACATTTTGGGCGCCGTTTTTACCAATGTCAAGATACATACCAACACTATGCTCATGTATATTACATTTTCAGTAGCCCTATTTCGAACTGCAGTTTGTATTATTAACCAGCAAGGGGCAGTGGGCACTGGGCACTGCAATTAAAAACCAACTGGATAGGTGGAATATTCCATTTTCGATTGGGTTACTTGGGATGCATGGTGATGTAATCCAGGGCGCATGAACCATGTAGGTCATGCAGAAGCCTCCCATAAAGAAACCAATGAACTACTTGCCGTGGTACCTACTGTATATTCATTTAGGCCATCGATCAAGTTTCTAGGGTGAGTGTGGATACCGCCGACTGCACCTTTTCCCTGCCCTGGCAATGATTATTCAAAAAGGAAAAAGGTACACCCTTTCATGATTTGTACTTTATTTAGTGTTGCTCATATCTGTAACATAAGCTGAATTTTATATACCACCCTTGTTTCTTAATGTAAGCGACAGGTAGAATTGGTACCCTTGATATAGGTATTGGTACGGGCGGCTGAAAATGGAAACTGGTAACCAAGTTGAGAGTTTTGAAGGAAAGAATATTATCCGCGGGGAGGAAGGACTCACACTGAACTGGCCGGAATATACCCATTTACGTTATGGCGATAACCTGATCGGGTTGGGTGCTACATATGCTTGTAAACAACATTCACAGGTCTGGTTGGTTAGTTAAATCCTACCATGATGCTAATCGGACAAATATGACCATCGGTACCACTAGAATTTTTTAAAGACCCTGCAGAGTAATATCACCAGTAACTTGCTTGTATTGTTGGTAGCAATAAAGGTAGATACACTGACAAGACTCCCTGACATAGCATTATCACTTTTGCGCGATTTTCTTGAAAAGTAAAGAACATGCCTCTGCAGAAATACCAACTGGTTTCATCATTAGCCACCCCTTTGCGTAGTTCTTCTGTACTTCTTTCTCCCATTGGAAAACGGAAGACGAACGAATGCCGGAAATGAAATGTGCACTTCAATGGCAAATTATTATTGTGCAACACAGGGACTCATTCGATAAATTTTAGAGTAAGTCACGTCATGCGATATTTCTGTATTCACACAGCGTACCCGTACCTTTGCATTGGAGTTGTTGGTTGCGGCAAAGTGTATTGGTTGCCCTTTTTGTTACTCTTGGTTACAATGAAGTAATCAGCGCAATATGTACATCGCCAATATTGATATACGTACCGAAATGAAAGTAAAGAATGAGAGAATGTGCTAGACGTGACCTTCTCTCCACCTCAATCCCTAGTTTAGCGGAGGGGGGTGGACCACTTTTGGAGAATATCTGCAGCTACGCACAGGAGGGTGCCTTACTTGATACACCATGAATAACAAAATTGACTCTCAACTGAACAACCGTTCGCAGTATCGCATGCGTTTTATTTTTCACTTCAATTTTATTTCATGTAATATAGTACACAAAGGAAATGACAAACTAGGGATTTACAAATATTTCGGAAAGAATAAAACGTTATTTCCTCTTTTTCTCCGTCGTGAGAATGTACGACGATGTAAGCCATGTACAAATGTTGACCGGGTGTCATAGAAGTGGAAAAAAAAGCGAAATCACCTCAACTCTGCGTTAAAAGACGACAGATGTGAGCAATATTTTTAAGTTATATCCCTGAAGCATTATGGTCACTGTTTTAAAACAAAGTATTCGCATCTATACCGTGGCTCTAGCAAGCCGATACGCGGGATTACTTGAAGTTGAGCGTATGGTGGGTACACAATACAAGTCTACCAACAGTAGATTCTTCTTTTTTTAACTTTATGTGCCTTTGGTCGCTAGAGGAATAAGGCTGCCTACCAGCGAAAATCATACTTTGTAAGAATGTGCTGAGGAAGAAACCATCCACCCCAGTTTAGGCATTACCGGAGAAAACACCCAACTGTTGAGATTCTCTTTCAGGGACCGTTCAAAGCACAAGCCTTCCCCCGGTTATAATAAATCACAACGTCAGTATCAGCACACATACCGAAACTGGACGGTCTGTTTATCACCACGCGCCAGTCTAGGGTATTCGAAACCCGTGGGCTGTGTAAATAAAAAGTTGTAAAGAACAAGTAAAAAAAGGGGATGATGATTGAAAAGTAAGAAAATAAAAATCTCCTAGTCTCATATGATATAGTCGTAACCACTAATGCGGAGACAAAAGTACATGAAATGGGGAAGAGGAGCGTACAAGTAAAAGACTAGTGTCCTTTGGGTCGAATAAACCCTATCGGGTTTAATTCCGGGGGCCGAAGGGAAAAAGGAACAACGTTCAGTCAGACGAGATGGTTGACCAAAAGAACGCCTACTGAAAACACATTGTATCAAGGTGATTCATTTCCATGGTCAGTGTCATCGAGGGATTTGTATTGTGAAAAAAGATTGCTGATATCTATCACTGTCCTGTCGTCCAAGTAATGTTATCATCAGTGACAAGTGTATAACGCAACAGAACTCTTGAGCTATTTTGACCAACCATTCCTCGCGATATGATAACCGAAAACCCAAATGTTCACCAACATGGTTGTCAATAGATGTAACCCACCTTTACCAAGCTCACTGTCGCTGATTTAAATATCTAACAGAAGGGGAGAACCCGTGAATCCCAAAAAATAGAACTGGGTAACGAATTTGCAGCATTCAGTATTCATCTTGTGCTCGACTTTAATGATTAATGGAAACTAGATCCAGTGAGGGTCAGTTGGCGTAATCATACTGCCAGTAGTTACCCGGCATAGTGTTGTGACTCGGATAAATTCATCAATAGACACTATCAGTTACCATTTTACCGGTGAAAGGTTGCTCGAAGTAGAAAAAAGAAAGAGCTACCAGAGCCCACGGAATCACAAGTATAAACTCTTTGGTGTCTCATTGACTGATAATAACCATTTGTAAGGCACAGGGGAAAAATCATGTGTTTTACGTCAACTAGTGTAAAATTCGGGCTTCAGACCTCAGTAACCGGGTATAAACCTTGTATGAAAAATAAGGCCAGTGTATAATATTATAGGGAAATAATAGAGATCAGGGCTACTAGTCGAACTGGTGAAAGTGTCTTTGAAAAAAAATGTATCTCAGGGAATAACATACGGTGTTGGGTGAACGGATCCTCGGCAGTTTTCATTCATCGTAGACTGACAACTCACCAATGAAAACATAATGGGGACCTTACTCACCACAGTGCCTATACAGATGAGGGTGGTAGAAAATGGGGACATATAAGTAAGTAAAAAACGGGGATGCTTGCTGTGGTCAAGCGAGACCGAAGCTCACATGCATATAAGGGAGGTCGGTCAGTTTTGGTGACTGTGTGGATTATCCGCCAGCATATAAATACAGTCGTCGCTGCTCCTTCCATTCCTATATTTTTTCTTCGCCTATCTC
>JAOPJG010000262.1:0-31522 GCA_027478255.1 Dispira simplex | reverse complement strand
ACAGTAACCATTCTGTTAAAACAACAGCTACAGATGATGACAATCCAAGACACCCTGACAATATGTGAATATTCACCCCAGGGTCGACATCCAGGAGATGCATCCACCAACTCTCCAAGGACCCTGCTCTCACTTAGCTAGATTTCGTATCGCATCCAAAGCTCTAGTCAAAAAGTATGCTACTAAGTATTTAAGGACCGCTAGTCCCTCAACCTTAATAATCTCCTAGGATTAATAAATATACCCGTTCTTAGTGATAAATTGTTTTAACTGCTTTTATATTTTATTACTCTAGCTTATTCGTGCGGCCTACTAACATCCATACTTGGAGATTCAAATTTACAATACAAGAAAAGTAAGGATTTACCAAGCTAGTATTACTCGGGCTTTCCCAGCCAAATCTCGCCAATGCCTAACCCGATTAAATCCTTGGGTATACAGAACGTGGGCAATAGCCGGTATTTGATGCTTCCCTCCAATTTCCATAACAAGTCGTGGTGCTACGTCCCACTGAGTTGTTGACGATGATATATCTTCCACTGGGCATACTGGGGCAATGTGGCCAACAGAAACTATTGACGGATGAGGTAAAACGATATTATGAGAAACCAAATAGGGGAAAATTCGGAGGTAAAATGCCACCCCGAGTGGATCTTGATCGTCGGCAACGGCCAAGGATTCCGCTGTAGATCGGGTCACCTCTTTCGTTCCGGTTGAGCCGGGTGAGTGTGTAGTTTCTCCTGTAGGCGTAGTCGCCGTAAGGGGCACTAGGGAGATTGGATCTTCCCATTGTTGGACCTCAGCATCTAATATACGGTACTCTTCGGGAGAAATATAAGGAGGGTTCATCACCACCATATCAACAGAAAGGGAGGACGTATCTGTCACCGGGTATGATGATTCCATGGAATCTAAACCATCTAGGGCGGTTTTCAACTGATGTGGAAACTCGGAGGATAACGCATCAGCGCAGAGGAATGCCACTGGATTCCGTAGGTGGGGGCGGAGTTGTGTTAAATTGCGCTGCGCCAGTCGGTAAGCTGTGGTGGCGATGTCGACTCCGATAATCCGGACGGTGTTCGGTTGAAGTGTATGTGCGAATGATAACGCAATACAGCCAGTACCTGTGCACAGATCTAAGATACGAAACGGTCGTGGATTACTATCCGCACGAATCCCGGAATTTCCCGGTGTCTGATGCAATGCGTTGTTCCAAATTTGATTGAGTTGGGAAGCTAATTGAAGGGTCCATTCTTCCGTTTCCCACCTTGGTATCAAAGTCGGTGGTTGGGTAAGGATATCGAGTTCCCCAAATGGTTGAGACCCCAAGAGATATTGCAAGGGCTTGCGGTGGTGTACTCGTTGCCACACCGCTTGACGTAACCATTGATAAGCCCCGTAGCTCAGTGAAACGTCCGAGGTGGACAATGATGGGCTTGGAAGGTGTGGTTTTTGTGACCCAATTCTCGACCTACATCCACGACCTCGGCGAAAGTGCCAACGGGCCGTTGTAGGCTGTCGGTAAACTAAGTTTAATGGTGACGTAGACTGGGTAGGGTTTGGATAGGTGAGGACGGCGTGGTCCATCAGCCACCGTATCTCTTGTTGGGCATTGCTTGAGGTACCCTCTGTGGGAAGCTTGCGCAGTGTACCTGTTAAGCGTTGAACAATGGTGGAAGGCGTTAGGGTATTAAATTGGTAACGTGGCATACCCTATCGCTGTTTAGGATCAGACATAGAATGAAGTTTATCGGAATTAATACTGGGCCCAATAAGTAAAAAGTATAGCTAGTAAGAAAAAAAAGCACCTAGCGACGATGGCATTCGCAATTGACTGACGTGCAGGAAGTAGGTATATCTTTATTATCTTTTTTTTAATTCTCACAACGCATCAATGATTTTAATACGAGTGATTGGGAGGGGGAGGTAAGATTTTTACGAATGCACGGCGCACTGGTTGGTCGAATATGTCACAACCATACACATTATCTATGCAACCAGTGTAGTATAGTCCTTCAAAAAAAAGGTGCAGTCAAAGACTTGCTTATCACTCGCAAAAAATTGGATTTTTTTTGATTGGGCCCAAAGCACGTTGCGGAGCACCTAATTACTTGCAAAGTAATGACTACTGTTTTCATTTTTAAATACGGATCATCCTGATATACTAAAGAGTCGTGCTTATTTTACCCACCTTTTATTCTTTAAACGACATTATGTTTTGTTCTTTGCTTTTATTACCACATATCCACTCGGTCGTTGTTTAATGTCAATTATAATTAGCAATATTTTTTATAACCCTGTAAAAGAAGAATCAAAATAACTTTTATGACACCGAAAGCCTCAGTTTGATTCTTTATTCTGTTGCTTGTCAAGTCCATGACTTCTGCCTCACCCTCTCTTGCATCACACCATGCCAATCAACTCCGCACCAAACAGGTCACATTTAGTCCGCGTCGTTTGGGTCCCCATACACTAGCTTCGCCTACGACCCATTCCATTTATTCACCCCATCCTAATACTCCCGATTCGTACAGTCGAAAATCCACTTTTGCCGCAGTTTACGTTTCCAAATTGACACCGCAGAAATCGGTCAAAAGTATTTTAAAAACACCTGTACCTATTTCCACTTGTCCGTCGTTTATTCCCAGTCCTAGTCCCAGCTCACGTATCCAATGTGTCACCATGGGTAGTTCTACTGCTTCGGAGATTGACACGGGTGAAACATGCGATTACCTCCAATGGGCTATTCACATTTGGAACGTTTATTACGGCAAAGAATCGCCAAGCCAATCTACACGTGGTCGGAGTAAGTATCCCACTTGGGAAAGCCTCACCAACGACCAGCGTGGGGAACTTTACGCTGGTCTTTACCGTCAATTGAATAGCGCTGTGGTACCTATTGCGAGTACCGGCAATGGGCGGGTTGAGGAGGACAGTGGTTGTTCGAATGGCGAGGAGTCGAACATAGTGGATGAATCCAGTGATGAATTTTTCTCCGAGTCGGTTGCGGTGATTCCCGAGAATTCTGAGGTTGGTCGTACGATTATTACCAACAGTGATTTATTATTTCAGGCCTTTATCACGGATTTACGAGCGGGTGCAACCGGTGTGTTGACCCAGTATGCCTTGCGTTGTCTTACATTTTGGTTCCAACTTCCTACCTGTGTGGCTCAGTGTGACACTGACGAATTGGGTCAAACCCTACGTTATATTACTAAACAGCTTAAAACCGGCAAGGACCGTGTGGTGGGTCAGGTTTGTTTAAAGATTATGGAGGGCCTAGCTTTACCGACGGATGATCTCGAGTTGTACGCCAACCATATGTTTGACATGTTTCACCGGTTAATACCGCTGCACCGGAATAACCTGCCTTATTATCTCTTGGCCGCCCGGGGGATCGATGCCCTCTTTCGTCAGTTTCCTATTCTTATTCGGACAAAACTGCACCTTTGGTTGTCGACCTTGGCACCCGTTTTGCTACACAGCCGGGCGGTACTTCGTACCAAAGTGACGTCCATCTTCAAACACGCTCTGTTTCACCTGATTGATATGCCTTGGCAACAATCAAGTGCCAATTTGTTGCAACACCCTGCCATCAAGTCGATTTTAGTACCAAGGGTCGGGGATATGATTGCGTCGATGAACCAGTTGAAAAAGGAGGGCGAAAAGGAATTTGTCGGTACGGTTTGGGGCATCATCACCGGTTTTCTAAGTCAACACGTGGATCACAATTCGATCCTCAATCCGTTGCTCAAGGTACTCGAAGGTTATTTTAACGGCACCAAGGAGCGGGACCGCTTGACGGCCTATACACAATGGAAAGTGGTGTGTTATGTGTTGGCCCAAAACAAACGCCTGCAGCATGAAAAATTGGTGCGGGTGATTTTGGTTCCTATTACCAACGTCTTGCAACATTCGAAAAACAACCGGTTGCGTCTGGCCGCGGTACGAGCTTGGGTGTGGTTGCTTTATGCTTTGGGGTCGGAATTAAGCCATTTTTTCACCTTGGTAATAGAACCCATTGTTCCGTGTATTTTAAATAATCAATCGGACGATACCCGTGCGTTGCTATTGTTAGTATGCAGGGCCCTGTTGGCTTCTTCCGCTCCGATATTGCCGTGGCACCCTAGTCGTATTTTGGCGTCATTTTCCCCATGTCCTGAAAAATTGCTAGATATTACCGACGATAGTTCCGGTGATATATCTCACCCTAACGAAACTTGTAGGACTCGACATAACGAGTCCTTGGCCATTCTGACCCAGATGTTGACCAGGCAGGGTATCCACGTTCCCACCGAGTTGTTGTGCGAGTTGGAAACCGTGACTACTTTGTGTCTAGTGCGAGGCTTGGGGCCTTTGGGTTCCGACGTAGTGACCAAATACATGTCGCTGTTTCTGACCTGGTTCGGAGATGCACTCACCCATTGGAACTTGCCTGAAGATACTACCCTAATCAGCCCCCCGAAAAATACCATGGCTATCATACAGAGTGAACTTGCACCGGGTAATGTCCAGTCGGATATTGCCACAGAGGTGATGGATTCATCGTCGTTGTTGTCACCATCGGCGGTTGACTCGCCGGCCTCGGGGCCTTGGGAACAGTATGGGCGTTTTATTGGACTGACGGGTTATCCGGTACCCGTTATCGAATACCATCTCGGTCAGGTATGGGTCCAATTGATAGCGCTCACCCAACATCCGGGGGTGGCAGACTCCATGGATACTTCCTTAAAGTTGTCCGATGACCTTTATCCAACTGGACTGTCAATTGTACTAGAGAGTTTAGCCCAACTGATAGGAACAGTCCACGGGATTAGTTCACAATCTGATCCTACTGCCTCAGGAGTACTCGTTAGCGAAGAACCCGCAGTTACCGAATCCAACGGGGCATTTTCTCAATTAACCACTCTGTACTTGGTGGACACCTTGATGCAACGTCTAATAGTCGACTCATCGGTGTCGTCCCCTCTTTTGTACCAAATGGCGCGGGTTTCTACGTTACAGCGGGTGGCAGGAATTTTGGGCGAAGAAGTGGCGACTCAGTTTTACCGATGGTATGGTGTAGACCAGACCTTGGATAAGAGTGCCAAAGTAAATTCACCACAAGCGCCAAATCAGTTAGAGGAAGGAAAGATTCAAAGTGAATTATCTAATGTGAATACAAGCATCGATACGGCGACTCCAGTGAAATCGCCCAATTGTACCCGTTCCATTTCCAAGCCTGAGCCTGAACTCCAACCCAAGCCCAAACTTCAAGCAGAAGGCCAAACGATACGCACCAGGGTGACCTACGTTGAGATTTTGTACCTCCTTGTACAGAACTTACTTGGCATTATCTCCCGTCGTGAAAACCAACCATTGGAATGGAAAGTAGTGGAACGAATTCACCGAACCTGTCTGCAGCTGGTTGCACGTTGCCAAGAAGCAAGTCTCCCGTCGACTCACTCTGGTAAACTACCCAACGATGGCGATAAATTGGCCTTTGTACAGCAGGATCCCATTGCTATGCTCTGGACGACGTGGGTGAAAATGACAACGCCGACCAACGCCATCTGGACCGAAGCAGCGAGGGATACATCGGATGATCAAGTTGCTCCCCAAGGATACGCCTTTATTAATTCTTCAACGTGGTACTCATGGACCCAGGTATTATTGAGTATTTTAGAAAACGCTACCGACCAAGGCCGCCCAGTGGATGAACGTTATGTAACACTGGTGGCTCAAGTATTAGGGTGGCCCGTTGGGGGTACCTTGACGCGTTGCCTAGACCATTTGTTGATCACTACGAGTATGACCACGTATTGGCATCGTTTGTTTAACATGGCCAGTGCCTTGTACCAACACCACGTGGGAGCTCGTCGATTTCGACTAGAATTTCTTTTGCCACTATGTGCTAGTTTCAGTCAAGGATGGCTGGCCATCTTGGATAAAGAGTGTCCGCCAAGGTTGACCCACTGGGTGAGGTTGGGAGCTACCACCCTGGAAAAAACGGCGGGGTCTTTACCGTTTCCGTCTATTGAGAATGGGGATGCTGACAAAACCGATTTTACCGTCTACTCTGGCAATTCGTGGAGTGATCAATCCCAATCCCAATTCATTTTTCTCGTGGAGTGGGCCGCCACTGCCTTGGATCTTGCCTACCAAAAATTAGAACAAGGGGGAGCAGGTGGATCGTCTTCGAGCCCGGTATCAGAGGAAACCCTGGGACCTTTGATGTGTAGTATTGCCCAGAGCTGCACCATTTATCCACCGTTGCTAGTGTGGTACCTGAACTATGAAGTCAAAAAACCTGCTTTGGTGGTGGCCCTCGAGACCTGGCTAGGCGACCCACAAGGTTACGTTGCGGCGCTGGCATTGGAAACCCGGCACCAATATCTGAACCTGTTACGTGTCATACTGGATGGGTTGTGCACGGGATTACCGGCTGAACCTACCGAGTTGAAATCCGGTATGACGGACCATCTATGTGATCTGTCCAAACTTGTTAACCAACATACTGCGGATACCGTTGCGCAAAGCACGCTGGGTAAATTCTACTCTCCACAAATCAATTCCCAAGACGACCAGGAATCCGCAGAGGATGAGCACACCAATGGTCCAGTCGGATTACCTGTAGAAGTACTAGTAGCATCCCCGTTACCATCACCAACTGCCGACTCCTGTCCCATAGACATCATCGTTGTGGAAGGATCGGTTAGTACTTCCGAAAAGCCGTTGGATCCACCGTCTACTCCCGTTACTACTGTGCCAGAACAGACGATTTTGAATGATCCAGCCCAAACGGCTATCACAACTGACTTGACAAGGATACATTACACCAAACAGTCGACCCCTTTGAAACGCAAGATCGCCCAAGAATCTAGTCCCGTTGAACCATTCTCCAATGGTAAAGCCGTGGAAGTCGAACCCCAATCGGACGATATTTTATTGCCCGTAACCAAAGCCCTGAAACAGCGTCCGGAGGACACTCCGCATTCGTGCGCTGATTCCACTGCCCAATCGGAATCGGAACCCAGCCCCACGTCTACCGCTGCACCGGAATCATTTTGGACGCTCTATAAACAGCTTTCGATGATCCATGCCACTATGGACATACCTTCGCTTTCTATGAATGAATTGCTTTTGCTGCAAAAGGCTACCCTCAAATTTTCAGCGGAACTGTTGGAGGATTTAGAGTATCGGGTTGACTCAAGTCGCAAACTTCGGAACTCATAAACATCATGCCATTTTGGCTATTATTAACAATCTTCGTTCCGTAAGTCTAACTTTGCATTTCGTATGCGGCGTTCGTCACCACATTAACTTACCCATTTGTTTGTTTGTTTGTTTTTTTACCCATAGATACATGTGGGCATCGACTGAAGTGACGATGGACATCGCTCCTTCAAGGTAAATGTTCAGGGCAGTATGCCTTTTTTTCAAGTCATCGATGGTGGCACTGTTTTTATTCCTGCCCATGTCTGCTTTTTTCATCTTTTATCCTGTGTTTTTACTTAGGATGTCCAGTGGCAAAATCTAATTCCCAAAAGTTCTATACTCTAGCCTAATAAAAAGTTCAAAATGCCGCCTTAGCCAAACACTGTGAATATACTGGTATTGAATGGATTACACTGGCAACTACCTTTGTAAAGCTGCACTGTTGTGATATCAAGGTGAGTTAATATGGTGTAGCGGGTTGAAGCACTACGACTGGAAACCCCGCTATGGAGTGGCTTATTTTTTCCCCCCGAATTATTTATCGGTTAGGTATCCGTGCTGTCGCTTATTATCGTTGTTTTAATTTTTTTTACTCGTATTCGGAATGGCATAATCAATACCATAGTTTTATTGTAACAAAGGATTGTTTTTATTTGCACACCTGTTGTAGCCGTATATCCAACTTGTACTAATTGAACCCACCAGTCCTCGCTTCAGCCATGGCTGACGACGAATTCCAAATGCTCCGTTCGGTTAGAACCACCGTCCAGGGACTCGATACTTATCTCACCCAACTGGTCAAGGATTTGGACACGTTAACGGCCAACTACGAGGTACTGTTCACCACGTTGGAATCGGTTAAACCTATGGCACAGATTTTGGTGACAGGGATAACCAACGACTCTAGGACAACCGGTTCAACCTAAACACCAATTTATTTACGGTCATACTGAACGAACGTTATCCTATTGCTTTTGATATTGTCGTAGAAACCCTCCTCCCCCCCTTTGGGTTCAGATTATCTTGTTTTGTTTCCTAAATTGATTTTTTACTATGATGGCACATAACAAAGACAGTTTTGCTCAACCGCGTAGCCGACTGTGTTTCGAAATTCCGAAACTGATTTTCGGGCCGGCTAGACTTGCATACCGATAACTATGAAGTTTAGAGCAGTAAGATGGCAATGGTTTAGTCGTTTTTTTTTGCTTTTATTATTATCTAAACCGCAAGTTTATTTATCATTTATATTATTATTATTATCCGACTACAGAATTTGTTGCTTATTTTAATAGTTTATGTCGACCTCCAATGTGAGGAGATAGTCGTTCCACCCAGCCCTATTTTCCTCGCCAGGTAATCAAAGAGTATTCCACTATAGATAAGAGGACTCCCCCCCCCCGAAAAATTATACGCATGAAAAACGAGGGGGTTGTAAAAGTGAATATATTGGACTCGTTCCGTTTGCTCCCATTGGTTAAGGCAGACCATCTCCAGGGAAAGAGTTCGAAGAGATTGTGAAATATTGGTGTAACTTGTGACATTTCTTCTGTCGACAGTTCCATTATTGCGGCTGTCGAAGAGCCGGAATCTATGCAGTCCAGCATTGCCACCCGGAAGCTGACAATATGGGTGATTTTTTTCGAGTATATAGCGAAAAATCCGCCAGTGTTGAATGGCTCTCACAAAACACTTAGTTAAATTCGTAGCTGGTACGTTTTTACTCCAAATTGCTATATAGTCGAAAAAAAACTACCCATATTATTAAGACAAGTCATGCCTGGCCTTCGCTAATCTCAAACGTTGTGCTTTCACCAATGCAAAGGGTATAGCTTGTTATTAAGATTGCGGTGGGCGTCGAAGAGTAGTCTACAGCACCAAATGCCTTTCAGTGGTTTCACCTCTGTCACTCAATACAGAATGTCTCATTGTTTGGCCTACACATCCTTGGGTCCTTTACTCTTCTTCATTTTGACCTAATTGGGTACTTTCAACTTTCCTCATTCGGTTATTTCCTTTTTACTTGTTATCTCCCAAGGTATACTTACCACCTCCTTTTTGTGTTACACGGTTAGTCCTATCCTTCTTCCCATTATCATCGATCCGTTGTTCGACCCCAAGGTCTAGCAGTCGTGTCATGGATAACCGAGTTGCTCCTTCCCGACCCACCTCCCGTCAGCATACCCGGGGGGAGGACTATCTTACGTTCAAAGTCACCCAAGCGGAAAGAGGTAAGAAGGGGTCGAGTTTTCGTTTCGACGTGACCACCAATCTTCCCAATTTCAAACGAACCCAATATAATGCGATTGAGCGCATGTACTCCGAGTTGGGCAAACTTCGGGCTCATCTGGTACACACCTATCCCGGATTGGTTATCCAGGCGTTACCCAAGGAAACGGCGCACACCCCGACCAGTACCAACACCAATGCCAAACAGGTCGTGGTTCATATCGGCCCTACGGCTCCGGCGGCGGGACCTACCCACCAGTTCAACTCTACCCCCTTTGAAGAAGAACTCTTGGTCAAGGATGCCGTACAACTCTTTCTGACTCGTGTGGCCTCCCACCCTATTTTACGTAACGACTATGAACTACGCGAATTCGTGGAAACACCCTTTCTGTTTAACCCATCCACCCTCTCTATGGAGCCCAGTAAATTATCCACCACATTTTTACCGTTTACTGGCGGACGGAAAAGGCGTCACTCGTTTCCTCAGGCCCTCGATGATTCCCGGGAAATAGGTACGCTTGAAGTAGGATCGGAACCTTGGTACGACACCGTTGGTGCCCAGTTGACAGAGTACGAGTCAGATCTAGGCCCTACCCGTAAGGCGTCCGCCCGGGTATCTCGCAAATGCAAAGTGTTGGCCGAGTTATTGCAAGAATTAGCAATGAAAAGCGTCGCCATCTCGGTTACCGAATCGGACGAGGAGCTGAGCTTTGCATTACGACGTACAGGTAATCTATTCCACCGAGTGAGTGAAATCCAACAATTACAAGCGGAACATGCCAGCATGCGTATGGACTATTTTTTGGACTATTACGAGCGTTCCGCGGAGAGTGTCCTGGACGTAATCACCAACCGAAAACAAATGCACAGCGACTTTGATCACTTGAATAAACGTACCGAACGTCGTCGTCAAAATATTATGGCCCTGAAATCGGCATCCTCGATCCATACTGAACGGGCTGACCAGGCCTTGGAAGAGTACGAACAGGCCAAGAGTGAACAAAGTACCCAATCCCAGCTTCTCGAGGTATTAAACGACGAGCTACCTTGTAGCATCGAAGGATTCGAAAACCAGCGGGTTCAGGATACCCTTTTGTGGCTCCGCAACCTGTCGAAAAGGCATCTTGAGTTTGAGAAACAACAACTCGTCGAATTGGAGCGTATACTGCAGTTGACATCTCCGACACATAGTTAATCTTGACTATTACCACAGCGACATCCATGGCGTTTATTAGTTTAATACTCGTATCTTTCAACATTTTGCCCAGCCTTTCTCTGTATACCAATTTTATTTCGTACTATTTTAATAGATATAAACGCTAGCTATCAGAAATGCTCGTGATGACAGTGTTTCCACCAATACGTGTGTGGTGGTAATGGCGGAAAATCAGTTTATTTAAGAAAAGGGACACTGGGTTGTACAAGGTGCCAGTAATTCGGCTAACCTTTCTAACCGGTCTTGTATAGTGAAAACCCCTTGCAAGAGCATCTATCGATCGAAATAGTATAGTTTATAGGCGACAAAGAGCAACGCTGGGGTTGTTAGTAATGAAAATTACTTCGGTTAGCCCATCTGTATCTCACACAACTTATAATGGGTCTGAAAGTTGTTTTTACCTAGGCTAATGATGTAGAAAGAAAATATATTACCAGAGGATAACACTCACCTGTTTTTTGTCATGAGAGGAAGTAGGTTGGGAAGAATACGAATTCACCAGTAGTGTAATGTAATCTATCCCCGCTGGTTTGATCTGTGCCTCGTAATACTGCTGCCATTGGCTGTAGCTTGTCTGGTGTGGCTTTGTTTTGAGTGTAATCAAGATCAGCAGGTTAATAAACTGGACAATAGCTGGAGTAGAAAAGGCCAGCGCGTTTTGCTTTTGCGCTGCACTCGCTTGTTGGTTCTTCTCTACTGTTTTCCCGCCGCTATTATCTAGATTGGAGAACCAGCGTTTCGTGCCACTAGCGGTTTGCTGTACCAACGTTAACGATGATGGTACCTTTAACGGTGAATGAAAAAAAAGAGAACAGTGTAACGCCCATCCGAATCATTCATATTAAGCAGCAAGTTAATAATAATCCATAGAAAATCGACGGTTGGGTTTCACGAGATTAGTCTACGAACACCTGGTACTTTGAAAAAGATGCCTCAGTTTCTGGCTAGACGGTGCACCCAACTTCTGGAAAAGACAGTTTTATCCTCTTTGTGATAACGATATGAATTACAGAACATACCGTGATCATCACACCATAGATTCTGTGACAAACTTACTATTAGATCATCCGCCGATAAAGTCGCCATCGAGTCGCTGATAAATTTGATTAGTGTGGGCCGAAGCACCCACGCTTGAGGGCATTCCCACCAGTTAATCCACTCCGCTAAAGGGAGTTCCTCCGATGGAGCTTGGTCGAGGACAGCCCACCAACTACGAAGTGTGTTATGTCGTTGCTCTGTGGGGAGGAGCTGCAAATGCTGAGAAACGAGGTCGAAGCCTAAAAGCCGTTGTCGTTCTTCCGGGCTAGTGGCAGCAATGACAAGAAACCATACCCAGAAGGGATGGGAGATGGTACTGGTTACGTCAGCCCAGTGGGGTCGGAGTCGTGGATGATCCAGTCCCTGGTGAATGATGATCCCCAAACCCAATGCACAGTCAAAGAAACGTGTTTCCCGTGTGTGACAGCCAAGTTTCACTGAAACCACTAGCAAGTGGGGCAGCACTTGGGCAATGAGGGAAATTGGGGCACCTTTGGCTTCAAGTTCGTCTACACAGCGGTTGAATCTATTGACGAATAGACCATGTCCATCTTCGTTTACGGATTTGATAACAGAAGCCACCTTCTCGGCTGAGCCGAACAATACATTATACCACAGCACGACAATCGCAACTACCCTTGGTAAAAACCGACCTGGGTTCAGCTTGTCCTTCTGTACGTATTTTTCCACCGATTCTGGGGCATTTGTCTGCATATACCATGTCAAAATTTCGGGGAGATCTGCGGTCCGACTGAGTAATAAAGTTAAAACACTATTCTTCTCTGGTCCCGATGTAGGGGATCGAAGTGCGAAATGACGAGGTGAGTATATTTTCATCCACTGTTCGTCAAAGGGCGGTGGTGCCGTCACCCACGGGTAAATAAGCAATGACCAGGCTTCTAAAAACATGGCCTGTACACGCTGACGTTCGGCCACTGGGCAATCCGAAATGTCGGCTGACCCCTGGGTAAACCACCGGAAAGTGTCCACTGTACGCTGACATTCGTGTACGCCCAGGGCCATTCCAAGTATATCGGCCATTTTTTCGAGGTTAACATCAGCAGCTACTGTATCAGGCCGGGGCATCCGTCTTTGACAAGCTATTTGTAAAAGAAATGCCCCTGTAGCCTCTTTGATGTCATGCTGGTCATATATATCAAGGCTATCGGTCAGTTTTTCTTGCAGCTCATTCGTGGAAAAGGATAGGTAGAGCTCACCGAATGCGGTGAAATGGGGCAAGATGTCACTCAGAAAACTGGAAATCTTCTTCCCCTGCACCCTTGCCAAGGCCAGTCGGGTGTATCGTAAGGCCAGGGCTACCCGAACTAACCAAAGCCCCGGAGCTATCGGTACGTCGTGGAAGTCCCCAATAACACAGTGTAAATACTGATGGCAAAGCATGTACGCTTCCCGTGGGTTGAGTAGGCGTGCCGTTGTGTCAAGGACTGTATCGCCGCTATGGAATAACCGACTGGTAGGAGTACCTGAATCCGCTGAGGTCAAGTCCAAGGTGGGATAAATATACAGATCTGCCAGCGTAGGAAATACTTCCCAAAAAATGATAGAAAACGCAGTATGGAGATAAGCCTGAGGTAACAACCGAAGGTAATGCGAAGCGACCGTGCCAAGGGTAGGGCGTAATGCTCGGGCCATGTCGCACAGGTCCTCCACCAGAGCCAGAACAATGCAATCTACAGGGTTGATAGGAAGTTGCTCGTCCAACACTTTGGCTACCACCCGGCCAAGGCCTTCGAGAGGCTCAAGTTGGTCGTCCTCCCTGAGGTCATCGTGCATTTGCCATAGGGTAATTCCTAGGTCCATTGCTTTTTTCAAGTGAGAAATAATGATAAATGACGCGTTAGGTGAAAAAAAAGTCAGTAACGGTCAACTCAAATGAAACAATTTTGGATAAGTAATGGGAACGCGGTATGTCAGCAAATCTTGCTAGTTTAAACGACAACAAAGGGTTGACGAATTACTGTTATTTCCTGTTTCGACGAATTGGTTAGTTGCCCACCAAAAGTGCTTTTGGCCACTCTGCGTCAGAGGCCCCACCACTAACTGGTCCCTGTTCTCGATCTTGCGAACCAATGTTGGTCTAATGCTCCAATTTATTTAGACAAACGTGAGGAACACCATGGTGGGGGTAATCCCCTTTATTATTCAATTAATGGTGAGAGTGATGCATGCGGTTTGTACCAAGTTTTTTTTATTTTATTTTTTGCCATTTTCGAATTTTTTTTTCTATATCTTTATTTTACCTTAATTTCCCTAATACATACTAATGTCAACACTGTTGTCCTGTTGGTTACGCCAGTCGGCACCGCACCGTACCGGATCACTGCGCTTCAACCAGCTTGCCCGTGCAACATCCAGGGTTCAGGTTACCCCAAGGGCCCTTACCACAACACTTCAGCCGGCAAAGTCGTCACTAATACACCCATTCCTTCGGTATCACTGGATACACCATCAGGCAGGTCGACCAGCGCATGCTACCTTTTCCCGAGTTTCTCCCAACCGTTGGGTGCGTCGCACGGTGGGGTTAATCGCCGTGGGAGCACTCGCAGGTTTATTTTACACCGAGTACGAACCCGTGCATTTTGTCGCCAAGGCCATCATACGTTCCTTTCGAGCCGGGGTAGCCGGAGCGGTGGTAGCCGTGGACTACAAGTGGTCATTGCGTAATAAACCGGACCCCGCGCTGGACCCCGACAAGTTACGCCAACAGGGAAAAATAGTGGATCCCCAACTGGAAAATGCCTGGCTGGAAGCCAAACGAGACTATGAAGAACGCAAATCTCAGGCCCACTTCCGTTCCGCCCGCCGGATATTAAAGTGCCTCATGGCCAGCGGGGGTATTTACATTAAATTGGGGCAGCACTTGTCCGCGATGACCTATATTCTTCCTCGGGAATGGACAGACACCATGCGTCCTTTGCAAGATCAGTGCCCCGAATCCTCACTCGAGGAAATTGATCAACTGTTTCGCGATGATTTAGAGACCAGCCTGGAAGAACTGTTCACTGAGTTCGATCCTCATCCGTTAGGTGTGGCCTCCCTGGCTCAGGTACACCGGGCCGTTTTACGTGGTACGGATGAACAAGTAGCGGTCAAAGTCCAGCACCCGTATCTGGACGAATTTTCCAAAATCGACATGGGAACGGTCACCTTTATCATCCGTATCGCAAAGGATCTGTTCCCCAATTTTCAATTCGGTTGGTTGAGCGACGAAATGAACATTAGTCTGCCCCAGGAGTTAGATTTTACACGGGAAGCTCTCAACGCCTCCCGGGTGCAACAAAACTTTGCCCACGTGCGGCATTGCCCGTTGGTGATCCCACAGGTTCATTGGGCCCACCGTCGGGTCATGGCGATGGAATATATCGCCGGTGGTCGTATTGACGATTTGGATTACCTTTGTCAGCACAATATCAACCCCGACCAGGTTGCCACCGAACTCACCCGGATTTTTTCGGAAATGATATTTTTACACGGTTGGGTCCACTGTGATCCCCACCCTGGTAATGTTATGGTGCGTCCCCACGTAGGACCTCGAACCTCGGGTTACAACTTCGATATTGTCCTACTGGATCACGGTTTGTACCGTGCCCTATCGAGCGAATTTCGGATAAACTATGCATACATGTGGCGGGCATTAATATCTGGCAACGAAGCCGATATCCGACGGTATAGTAAACTGTTGGCGGGTACGGACCTGTACATGGTATTTTCTTGTATTCTTACTGGACGCGACTGGCAGGTTATCCAAAATGACCTCACTCAAACCAAAACGCAGGATGAGTTACATGCAGTGTTTGAAACGGTTCCGTACTTGCTGACCGAGATTATCGATGTGTTGGCAACGGTACCTAGGGAACTATTGCTCTTGTTCAAAACCAATGATCTATTACGTTCTGTGGACGAAGCGATCCGCACCAAACCATCCCCCGCCATCACCGTTGCCATTATGGGACGTTACTGCACCAAGGCTATTTATAACGAAAGTATGCACCAGCTGCGACTGAAACACCGCCACCAACGGGGCTTGGGGTGGTCATTCATTCGTGACTGGTGGCACATCCATTGGGCATACTGGAAATTAGAACTTCCGTTGAAATTGGTGGAGTGGTGGCTCAACATTCATTCGACCTTTTCGCGAACCTTTAACCATCTACTGGGATTCACACCACGGCCCCTGGTGGTGGTCGCACTCTGACGTAAAAAATGTATACCTCTCCTGAGGGTTTTTACATAAAGACTTTCTTTTGTCATTTCACTTGGGACTGTACATAATGTCCTCTTTTGTTCCAAATAGAACCTTTGGACTGTATCTGGATGTTTTTATAGAGTGTAATAAAGTAACGGGTTGATGTAGAGACACCTGTCATGCCTTGCCATAAAAATAAAGTTTAGATTGCGAGACCTTTTTTAATAATGACAATTCAATAACAATTTTTGTACAAAACGGATAGCTAGTGTTGTGCTATATTTTCCTCTAATACACTATCGCTCTATACCCAAGCATAGCGGTCATTACAAAGCCATGTTAAGGATCCCTCGGTTTGGTGCTCCTCTGATGCAAACCAGGCCACTGCGGGGAGACTATCAATGCGTTCTACCTCCTTCATTTTCCATTCCACCGGCAACTCTTCCGGAATAATGCGCGGTTCTTCCGACACAAATGACGAAGAATGGTCGACTTTCCAGATGATTACTTTACCAAGTCCACACTGCCGTGCTTCGTCCACCGCCGCCGTCAACAACAACTTTTGGGCATGTTCATGGTTCAAGTGAGTACGCAAAACAAGCAACTCTTTGGTAACAAAGTCGTGAACCCAGAACATGAAACTTGGAATGGAAGAAGAACCATCAGGGATGACTATTTTACAGCCAAAGCGTTCTGGGCAGGTATACCCTAGAGCAGATCCCACGACTTGAGCACGTAGCCAATGCCATTCCATAGTGGCATGGTTGGGTAAAATTAGCAAATAACGACCGCCGGGGGACGGAGCAGTGGCCGCGTTGGTCTCAAGGGTCAACGCTTGCATCTTATCGCCCAACTGACGGCAGTCCTGTTGAATTAATTCATCGACGTTGTTACTGGTTAACCATTCTATACGGTCCCTGATTTCCTCAGTCAAGGTAGACGACGATGGAACCTTGATTTCATAGTGAAACGCCCGGTATGTATCCCATCCGCACCTCGTATAAAACTTTGGTCCCACATCCGAATAAAGTGTGGACACGAGCACGTTGGGTTGACTCTGCAAGTGCTGGTAGACTAACCGCATCATCAGGGACGCATAGCCATGTCCACGGTACTTGTGGGGACAAAACACCGAGGCGATACTGTAAGCGTCACCCTGGGTTGGCTGGTTTCCAGTGGTGGCAGGTGATACGACTTTTGACTCGGCCGAATCCCCGCTATCTAACTTCTCTGCGGAGGCACTCGTGGCAGGTGCAGTATACACTAGACAAGGTCGTTTGAAAACGTCACAATGGGCCAACATGTCCAAAGTATCCGGCTGGGACCGGGGTACCAGCACATACACCGCAAGGTTAGGGCCGGTAAAAGTCGCATGGGAGAGCACTCGTTCGCGTTCCAGATATTTGTCTACGGTGAGTTTCTTACCCCATACTACATGAGTGCGTCGCCAGGTGGCCACCACCTGCTCAGGACTAGCCGGTCTAACGATTAAATCGAGCTCGTTAGTGTTGCTTAGGGTCATGGTGGTATTGTAACGAGTCTTGCTATGATTGGAAAGCAGTCGCAAGAAAGAGATCAAGTTTTTTTTTTCTATTAAAGGTATTAGTAAAAGGTAACGGGAAAAAATGTAAATTGGGGCATTACTGTGGGAAATACCTCGAAAAAACTGAATTCCACACTGTTGACCTGGATAGGGTGGTAACACCATGCTTCCTGGTTGAATATATTCGTTTACTGTCGTACTAACACGAAACAGTACCACCTGTGGACCACACCGAATATTCATTACAAGGTGACGAACCACCTTGTCTCTACCGTCCTCGACCACCACCATTTTTTACACACATGGGTGATTTTTTTTCCGACTATATAAAGAATTGTAGCAAAAAATGTACCAGATACAGCCTAACCAATAGGATTTTGCGAGAAACTCGTTCAATTTCGACAGATTTTTCGCTATATAGACGAAAAAGAAGTACCCACATGCCATTTTCCAGAAATAGACCGTACTGATTAGGCAAGGTAAAATATGGGCTAGTTCTAGGAATCTTCCCTTTTCTTCACCAGTATGGTACAGGTAATGTACCCTTTCCAAAACGACTATCAGGGTAACAATAGCGAACTTATCCCTTGTAATTATATCACCCTGGAAACAATAGGGACTTTTATCCAGTTCTTATTGTGTGATAAAACATATACAAGCCTCAGAACAATAGATCATTGTTTCTTAAATCTGGTGGAATACAAATGTGGAGATCCGTAAAGGGGATATTCTGAATCAGTCGCCGTGGATGCACGATATACCATTTTAATAAACCGAAAGGCCAAGTCTTTTTACTGATGAACAGAGCGGTATATAATACTGGAAAGAAAGAAAAAACACCTTGTATCACAATAGGTGTCCATTCGCCCATGCAGTGTGCTCTGATGGAAAAGCCATAAACTCAAGTTCACTACTCTCCTGCTGGTAACACACAATATTTTAGTTGAAAATAAATCATGTCATATAAAATGTTGAAAAATGCGAGGCGTGTCATCCGGCCAAAAATACATCATTATAACGGTTTTTTAATCGAATTGATTGGGTATATCAGAAGCGATGTATTGATTCATGAAAACCAAGCAGGAATTGGGCTATTGTTATGTAGTACTTGACAACTAACCACATCTTTTCGCCGCATACCATTGTGAAGTATTCAAAACATCGGCTTTCCGCTCAGAATGTACTCTTTACCCTTTATCTAGCCTGGGATGTTATGCATGCATCTCATTAATTGTTTAGTATATACACTCGAGCCAGTACAATTGCATCCTTACCGCCCACACAATCAGTTAAGAGAAGGAGATTGGAATTTCGTTAAAAGGCTCTATCAATGACTCTATACAATTGCAAGGACTCAGGGATAATCTCCGCCATCCAAAAAATAAAAAGAAAGGTACCAAAAATTTTTTTGTTGTCAATGATGGCACACATGGATAATAAAGAAAAGATCTACGAATTGGAAGAATAATGGTTGGCACTTTTGGACTATCCAAACAACAGCCCGTCCGAAATCCACTGAGTTACTCAAAAGTGGTACATTGTTTGACGGGGCACACTGTGGTGCTGTTGGTACACTCAGTAGTTGGTTGATGCAACACAGGCACAGGCGCAAGCCTAAATTTAGGCCTATCATCCCTCAATCGAATGTATGGGATATGTCTCCCGCCGAAAGAGTATCGATTAAGTTGAGAAACTTGCATGCTTTGGGATTAACCGTAGTCCTGCTTTGGAAAGTCAGTTTGGTAGGATTTCCATGGTCATTGTCAATAGTAATAATTGTGTATACAAAATGAACACAACACTAAAAGATGCGAGGCAGAGTGGGAATACAACCAATGGCTCAATTTTTGCCAACTTTTTCAACCAGCAATCTGGCGTATCACCGAAAAGGAAAAAAAGAATAAGGGGATCTTAGCTCCTTCCTCTTCCGAATGTAGCCATTTTCAAAGGATCCATTCGCCTGACTATATGAATAGTACGTTGTAGTTTATCAGGACCACTCAGAAAACGTATAAAAGGTTATCGAATGACCATATTTCGCAAACTGAGCCATCTACATCGTATCATAGGGTACTTTTTTCATCATTATTCGCCCCCCCAAGTCTATTCACCTTTTTCGCTTTACTATTACTGTATATATTATCACTAGTGTACATATCTGTGCCTTTTTTTATACCAACTGTAGCATATACCGATACTTTTCGTTGCCAAGTAAAATTATTCGTTTAAAGCAGCACTTGGGTATACCCTGTATTACCGTGCGTCTTCCCCCGGTTTACTTCCCGAATCACCCACTTTCTAACCTCTTTTTTTACTCACTTCAAATCAATCCAATTTTTACTGTTTCTGGTCAACTTATGCGACCCGATTTCTGATAAACTACATCCCCGAGACATCCCTTTACTAGCCGAGTTTCCAATATGTTGGGCTTGACCTTGACCTATGTGGCCTGCGCATGGTGCATAACAGTGTTGTTGTGTCATTGTATGACCACTACATACGCCTGGTCTCGAATCCCACAACATACAGCAACCCACCATAAGCCGGTCTCGACTGGTTACCGCTTAGCCACACGTGACACAGGACCCAACTACCTCCGCCGACGGGAAGGCGACTTACCCAAGTCCTCTAACCTCAAAGTATTATCCCTGATGAGTGACTCGTTTCCCGATCCAGGGTCGGATGTGATAGATTGTGGAACCTTTACTACCGCAGTGAAAGGTGCAGGATACCCGGCACCAAAGCCCGGTCATTGTGATATCTTCCGCAATTCTATCAAGTCACAGGGGGATATCACCGACGCCCGAGAGGCGGCCATGTTTCTAACCCAAGTACTCTGGGAGTCGGACGGATTGCGTCACACTACCGAACACGGCTGTGAAGACAACAAATGCGCCGGGAAATACTCCTCTGAGTTGGACTACCGCAGTAGTTCCGACGGCGAAAAGAATGGAACCGTCAACCAATACTATGGACGGGGCTATATTCAGCTCACGTGGGCCTCGAATTACTTGGATGCATCCAAGGCTCTATTCGGCAACGACCTCTTACTGAAAGAACCCCTCTTGGTGTCTTCCAACGACACCATCGCATGGGACACGTCCTTTTGGTATTGGAAAAATAGGGTTCACAAGGAACCAGGCGTTACCGATGGCGAGTTTGGCGCTTCGACCAAGGCTATCAACGGTGAATTGGAATGTGGCGGTCCCAACGAAGAAAAGGCCCACAAACGATTTGAGCTGTACCAAAAAGTGCTCAAGGTCATTGCGCCCAAGGAAAAACCGAACCCTACAGGATGTTACAAGGTTGACTCCGATTAGATTTCTCCTTCGTCTCTCATTTTTATCGTATTAGGTTTAATTTGTGCTGTTTATATTTATTTACCAAACATTGGACGATTTTTGGTTGTTTATAGATTGGGAGCTGCTATACCATTTTTATACCGTATATACACCTCTATGACGGTCCCTTTGTATAGGCTAATACAGAAAAAATAGGAGGGCTGGGTGTACCTGTCCCGGTTGCCAAATTCTAGTGGAATAGGCAATTGTTATTGGTTGAAATTGTTTCACCATTTTCTTGATAATATATTCATTTGGATTTTTTTACTGGTTTCGTTTTGCATAGTACGTATCAGCTCCACTTCATAAATATTCATATTTTGCTTAATCACCCTTAATAAATATTGTCGTTAAACATTTAAGAACGGGTGTGTTTTTTTTTACTAACCAATATTCGTCTCATTTAGAAGGAAGACCCGGGTAAGTGATGATGGATTCTTGGCGGCGCATTACTTATACCGTGCATTATCCAAGGTGTCTCCTTTAAATTCCTATAGCCTTGCATCAAAGGTTGATCGTTCCTTAGTAGGTCTAATAGAGAGAGCTTTCATAAAAAGAATAGCAATGTCACGGCATGCAGATAGCGAAGTCGCCAACCACTCATTCTGTACTAGCTGACAGCCTATGTGAATAAATTTGTAAATAGCCTTATAAAATCATATTCTTTAGTGAAATAGACCTAACCTTTGCTCATCAATCATCACTACACCGTCGCTGATCCAGAGATATAACCCTCGAAATGAACAAAAAAAAGTGTAGAAAAAGCCAGCCTCGTCCTTTAACTTGGTTATGAAAACGTTGTATCGTGGTCAATAAAACCACCACCTCACCTAGTGCCAAACTGGTAGAAGGAGGGCAGACAACGCTTGGTTATTATAAGCATGTTTAAATAAGCCCGATTTCCTTCATGGCATTTTGCATCAATACACCCAACTGTGCCGGCGACTTGGACACAACGACGTTAACATCTTCCAAAGCGCGGATTTTATCTTCTGCACCGCCTTTACCACCGGCGATGATGGCACCGGCGTGTCCCATACGACGACCGGGAGGAGCGGTCAGACCAGCGATAAATGATACCACGGGCTTAGGGTTGGCCCGGCTCAGATTGTGTTCACGAAGGTAAGCCGCTGCCTCTTCTTCCGCCGAACCACCAATCTCACCAATCATGATGATACCCTCGGTTTCCGAGTCATTCAAGAAGTACCTGAGGCAGTCGATAAAGTTGGTACCGTTGAAAGGATCACCACCGATACCCACCACCAACGACTGTCCGAGACCCGCCTCCGTGGTTTGGTTTACCGCTTCGTACGTCAGAGTACCAGAACGGGACACCACACCAATCTTACCCGGAGAGTGAATGTGACCTGGCATGATACCAATCTTGCAGGCACCAGGTTTAATAATACCTGGACAGTTGGGACCGACCAATCGGGTTTTGTTTTGTGACTTTAGCGCCTTGACCACCTTGATCATGTCCTGTTGGGGGATACCTTCCGTAATGGCAACCACCAAAGGGATCTCGTTCTCAATAGCTTCCAAAATGGCGGCGGCAGCACCGGGAGGGGGAACATAAATGACCGATGCATCGGGTTTTACTTCACTCACGGCCTCTTTGACCGAGCCAAACACGGGTAAACCCAGGTGGGTTTGGCCCGCTTTGGACGGTGACACGCCGCCGACCATGTTGGTGCCATAATCGATAGCTTGTTGCGAGTGGAAAGTGCCCTATATGTGATAAACACCGGGATTATGACAATACAATTCATCAAAAGGTGATTAGCACCGGTGTTTGTCTCGCTATCCACATGATTACATGTGCTTGACCGTCTACATCAAGCCATCATAACACTGATGCAGCCAGTATAGGATAGGAATGAATTTTCCAGCAGCACCTAGCTACGATTATAGCGCTGGTAGAGTAAGGGATGAAAAAAAAGCATGGTCCCTCATCCTTTCCATATTAGCAAACGTACCTGTTTACCGGTGAAACCCTGGCAAATGACACGAGTATTCTTACTCAATGCTAGATTACCAAAGGTACTATCGTAGGCCGAAAGGTGACCGATGGACGTGGAAAAGGCCCGACGTTGGCCTAAGGAGGCGTACACCGAGAAAGCCCGTAGATGCAGTTGTTATTAAAAAACGCAATCCGTAGAGGAAAAAAAATAGAGTACGAATTAGTACGTTATTCGAAGAATACTATCCACTTTAAGGAGAGCATGAATGCATTTGTTTAAAAAGGACATACCAACTGGGTTGGTGTGACTTGTGGAATGCCCACCTCACTCTCAAAGAATGATAAGAAAAAACTGGAAAAAAAAGCTTACCAATGCGAGTAGTAGCTAGACGAAGCATGGTAGATCGGCGTTCTGTAGAAATGAAACAATTAAACGTTCGATGAGCTGATAAGAATCTATAAAAAAAATACAATAGAACGCAGTTACAAAGAGATTTAAATAGCGACGCCAGTTAAAAAAGAATTTCTATGACCAACGATGCTCAATAAATATCCATGTTTTCTCCGCAACCGTAAATGGTATACCAGATGAGCCAATTTGGGTCTAGTCAAGGGACGAGGAACGGTGGGAATGTCCACAGACATTGCTGGCTTCTCTCTCCTCTTTGACCACAAGAGGTTGGGGTAAGTTGGTTTGTTGGTACCTTGTCCAATCTGTGCCAACCGACTAGCGTACTCCCAAATTCCCACCGTGTATGAGAAGGGCGAAGGGTCTTATCACATGATCAGCCTTTTTAACTTAGGAGTTCGCATAATCACACCACAAGGTGGGTGATTTTTTTTCGACTATATAGAGGTTTGGAGCGAAAAATGTACCAACTACAACATAACCAATAGAAGTTCGTGAGAGATCCATTCATCTCTGGCGGATTTTTCGCTATATAGTTGAAAAAGAACTCACATATTTTATCTATAATTATTGTTTGAATACACGATAGCCTTAAATAAATGATAGGTAAACAAGTATATTGGGTAAACAGCATAGAGTATGCATGAAGCATGTAAACAGAGTGTAAACTAGGATAATGTAAGCAACACCTCCAATTGAGAAGAGAGCGAGCCATCAGTGATAGTTCGGTGTGTGGATTATATACCACAGAGATATGGGGATATAAGGCACGTGAGCTACGATGTAACCTGAGACAGAAAACAGCCCAATATTTACACCGTCGTTTTTTCCTGCATGTAATCTGTGCCTAGTATGAATGGGATTGGTAGAAGGAATCCCACCAAAATGGCATGCTGCATAACACTGTCACTTCGTCACAGTCAATTCAAGATAATTTTTTTATTGCAGAGGTAGTCTTGGTGGTGTAGAGGAACGAACTGTGCTAAGTTTGTACTGTTTCTTTCTTTTTTGAGCTGGACCTATGCACAGTTTACTAAATTACTTTCCATCCCAGGCTCCATCCCTTGTATCCATTTCAGCGCCTAATTCTTCGTCATTTCTGACTAGGGTTAGTCGTAATACACCCCGTCTTCGTTCCCTTCGGGAAATTTAATTGCAATTGTCCCTTGCCCGTATTCCCACTTAAATTATGCGAGGTAGTGCTTTACTTTATGGAACCGCCACTCGCATCCATTGGTCCTTTTCCAGGTGGCACTGTATTAGTAAATTTGAAGGTGGCCACCTAGTGCCTCGAAGACAGCTGCGTCCAGTTCACACCATGCCCCCAACGGAACCTGGGGTGAGCTCGATGCGGTCCAAAGTCCGGGCCCGTATCGCGGCCGTGGATGCCATACGACCGTTTGACAATGATCCACATCTAACCGACCAATTCCAGCGTAAACATACTTACCTCCGCATTTCCCTGACGGAACGTTGCAACCTGCGCTGTATGTATTGCATGCCCGAGGAAGGAGTAAGTCTGACACCGTCCGACAAATTGTTAACCACAGAGGAGATTGTGTACTTGGCTGCCATCTTTGTAAAACAAGGTGTGACAAAAATTCGGTTGACGGGTGGAGAACCCACCATTCGAAAAGATTTCGTGGATCTGGTGGGACACCTCAATTTACTACGTTCGTGGGGGCTCCAGTCACTTGCCGTAACCACCAACGGTATTGCCCTGCGACGGAAGTTGCCCCAGTTGGTGGAGAACGGCCTTGACGGTATCAATTTTAGTTTGGATACCTTGAACCCCTTGCAATTTCAATTGTTAACCCGACGAAAAGGTATGGAGCGTGTCCTCGAGAGTATCCAAATGGCTAGTGAATATCCCCAGCTCAATGTCAAAATCAATTGTGTCGTAATGCGCCAAATCAACGAACGTGAAGTGCCCGATTTTGTGCAGTACACCCAGTACCGCCCTATCACGGTGCGTTTTATCGAGTATATGCCATTTGACGGCAACCGTTGGAGCCAGCACAAATTGGTTCCTTACCGGGAGCTACTACAGGCTATTAAGGCGCGTTTTGGCGAACCAACCAAACTCACCGATGAGGCACACGACACCACCAAGACCTACTGTATTCCAGGATTTCGGGGTCAGTTTGGATTTATTACATCTATGACAGATCACTTCTGCCATACTTGTAACCGGGTACGAATCACGGCCGACGGTAACTTAAAAGTGTGTCTGTTTGGGAATACCGAGGTAAGTCTGAGAGATTACATCCGGAAATTCAAAATCGGAGAACTCAATGCTATTCGGGCCAACCAACACGACCCCGCCACCCTAACTGCATGCCTAGCGGAAATATTGAAGGGGAATGATCAGCCTTTACTCGACATTATTTGTGACGCAGTACGAAAGAAAAAGGCCAAACATGCTGGTATGCACAATATTGCCAAATCACACAATCGTCCCATGATTCTAATCGGTGGATAAATCAAAGGCCTGCTCATTCGTGGTCGAGAGGGGACTTTATGAACCCTAAGTTGTACAATAAATGATGATGATATATGGTATTAAACGATATGAACATGCCGTTGCAGATTATGTCATGATTCACTGATACCCCATGGGACAAAAACAATGGGTTAGAGTATCGGGATCTCTGTGAAAAAAATAACATGTGTGGGGGGAACAGTATCTTTTTTATTTTTTTCGGGTATAAATTGAGCAGCGTTCCTTATAAAACCGCGCTCGAGAAGCCTGGGGCGAAGAATTCCACATTATTGTCATAGATTTTATAGTGCAAAACCCGAGATTTGAACTCCTTGGAGTAGCATTGTGGTCCGCGAATCATGGTTAACTAGTCGCCAATATATCAAGATATTCACACAATTTCATCATTGATGATTACGATTTGGTTAATACTTACCACTGCTTAGCTCACAAGTTGGTGAGCTTTGTATTCACAAAGGTTATCAAAGGATCGACACAACGACATTAGAGAGTAGGGAGAAAAAAGGGACAGTTATAATATAGTGGGGAAACTTACCTGGCCATGAACATCGCGAGAATGACCGCTAGTCAAAGATTCCGTTTGTAGCACTATGGTAGCTAGGTGCTGTAACGACCTTATAAAATAATCATAGCCTCTAGTAAACGCATTCATATCGGTTGACGTACGGTGAGTGGACGACTGCTGCTGGGAGGCCAAACAAGCATCGGCGTGGACCAACACTATAAAAGCACCGCCACGAGATTCCACGGCCAATTTACAGGCCAGCAAAAATTGCACAATTGCGTTGGCCTCCATACCCAGGTTCCACAGCACCGAAATGTCGTCAAAAATTAGACAGGGTGTCAGGGGACTGGGTGACTTATCGGGGTTGGTTTGGGTATTATCTGAACTCTGGGCCGGCTCCAAAAAGTTCAAAATTTCCCGCAACAAATCATCCAAATAACGTTGACTAGACTGGCCCTCATGCTGGAAAGTCGGTAAAATGTACGATGGCGTAGTAGCGGTAGTGGGCACATTGGCTTGACCGGGAACCAACGTACGACAATGACTCACCGATGCCAACCGACTTAACCCGTCAACAAATACAAACCGGTTTTGCTCACGGTAGGTCATGAGATTAACACCCAGTTTGCGAGCTACTAACATGTAATGATTAAAGATTTGGGCTAGCCCCACTAGTACAACCTGGTAATCCGGACCAGGCCCCGAAGTAACCCCTGGCGACGACGAAACCAAAGGAATGGGATCTTGCTTGGGGTGTAGATGTAACTGACATTGAACAAATGTGCCGAGTTGCTCAACGGAGGCCCCCGAAGGACCTACTTGTAACGCCGAGGTAATGAAATGGTGAAGGAGGAAACCGCCGTCGGCCGCCATGGCATCGGTTATCACAAAAGTACACTGTCCGGGAAATACCCGACCGTGGGGGAAATTAAAGGCGCTGTGTAAGGAACGATAACCCATGGCTTCGATTGTACAAAGGAACGTGTCACTTGAAATGGTTAAAGGTGGAGAATGTACACCAAGCTTAAAACAACAATGTTGGGAATTGGGTAAACTAATAGCCTTTAATAAACATTGGATTTAACTAATACTAATGTCATAAGACATATAAACACTATGTAGGTACTATAGAATAAACTAAATTGGGAAGAACCTGAATCTAAGAGTGAGCACTCAGTGTGCGAACTATATACCAGTGGGTGACATAAGTAATAGCCACTCACGTGACATAGGCTATGTATAGAGACGGACAACAGCCAAATATTAACAAACAATGTAAAAGTGAAGGAAAAAAAGTATGAATTAAACGGCTACCCTGTCGCAACCCAAAGTTGGAAATAACGAAAATCGGCCAGGTAATAGCATAACCAAGCAGCATCGAAAAAAGCAGGCATTGAATTCCAAAAACATGAATTAAATGTCACGCGATTTAACCTGCTCACTGAATTTGATGTACAAGGGGTAATGAATATTGACAACGTAGTATTTTATAAAGGTAGATTATTTTTGTGTAAAAAAAAGAACAAGTGACCAAGATGTAAAATGGGTTGGAATGCTGAGAGGTGAAAAACACGCCAAATATTCAGTGCAACAGAATATTTAGGAATGGAGTGTAAGGAAACCGGCAGTTAAGAAGGTCAGCGAGGAACCAATGATCAAAGAAGATGCTCGAAAAATCATGCTAGTGCTGCCACCGGTATTTAGTCGAGCCAGTGGATCCTTAGTATCGCTGTCTTTAAACGATGTTGATGATTCACCGGAGGTGGAAGATTTATAATTCGGAGAATGAGAGGTGGTGCCCTGTGCTACGGTAGGATCTGACTGATTAACATTGGTTGTCCCAGAACTATCAGTCGTTTTAACCGTAGACTGGGAGGAACTGTCAACCACATCCTGGCCACCTCCAGAATTAGTAATCGGCCGCAAGTAAGCAGAGGCACTGTTACCCAGTGTGGGTTTGGTTGGAGGAGAGGACGTTGGTGTGGAGGTGGTGTCGTCCTCTTTTGGCGAGCTTCCATTACTCCAAATACCACTACAATCGGAATCGTCAGCAGGTTCCCATGACGCAGGTGCTGGGTCAGTATCTTGACCGAATAGCTCCTTGTAAGCAACGGTACTAACATCTAAACCTCTGCCGCCAGTGTCCACGGCCAGTACGTGAATAAATTTCGAAGGATCGTCACCGTTGGTCACTTTGATACATTTGCCGCATTCCGAGGATTTATCCATAGTCTGAATAGCAGTAACGCGAGTGATATCCAGTGAGGCATAGGGCATGCCACAACTCGGTGGATTATTAGTAAGAGCATATGTGCCCATATCAACGTAATTGTGGGGAGTGATGGTGCCGGAACCGCTTAGTGAAGAGGAGACTAGCTCACTCCCGAAAAAGATGGCCACAATGCTAGTGGCGCATAAATTATGCAAGGAAAACATTGTTTAAACGGGGGAAACGGGTCGTATAAAGCAGTGAGAAAAATAACAGGTATAGGTGTGGTAAAGCGTAACAATGAACGAGTCAAAGGAGGGGGAACAAACATTAACTAGGAACCTGCACATACATGCACTGGTATTGTAACTGAGACACACAAAGACGTGGTAAAAGAATCAAGGGGAAATAAATGGAAACCACAGTGTGAACGAGAGCACTGCTATCGCTCACCTTGGCATCAAGCGTATTTTTTTATAAACAAGGTATACTGTGAGCAAAAGAACAAAACGCACTACGAATACCTGTGTATGAGTGCTTTAAATGTAATCGAGGTCTTCCACAGTAAAGTCGTGATATGAAGAGTGGATACCGAATTAAATCTTTGGATGACAAATTTCACAGAAACAGTGTGATAATAGACAACCGCACAGCAGTAAATATCTATATAATAAATGGTAGAGTAAAAGAGGACCACAAACGCTATATCTCCATAAATTAAAAAGAACTAGCCAATAATACTCTGGACTCCAGCTCGAACTAGCGAAACCAGTGTACGCTCCACTTGGCTAAAGTCGTAGACTACAGCAGTAAAATAAAAAAAAACACATCAAAATTGACACCGAGAAAGAATTGTTCCTCTGGCGACCAGCCTTGCTTTTATAGCCCTCTGTGGATATTTAATTCTGTCCAGATTTAAAATCTAAAAAGAGGAGGGGAGGGGAGCTACCCAAACCTGCCTCCGCTAATGTATCAATAGCCAATCACGGACCAAATTTAATTCATAGCTTGTGCTTGGGTCCTTGGACGACAAAGAACAGACAAGTGGTGTTGGTTGGGAATACGGAGGGCGATCCTTCTCCGGTCCACTGTGAGAAGCGCGATGAGAAAATGCATGTCTGTTGAACACTACACCTTACGCGTTGTTCGTTGTAAGGAGGTGGATTTTCCTCCTTGTCACCCAACTCCCCGCACCATGGCTTTCATTGATGTGATATTTCTCTAAATTTTCCCCAAGGGAGGGGAGTACCGCATCGCTTGTGATTCGGTGTTGAGCTTCTTGACGATACACCTAGATTTCAAAAGTTACCGAATTTTTCTCTTTTTTTTTACTGTATCGATCGATACAGTATATACCACCCAGTTCTGACTGCCAGATTAGCTTGATAACAGCCTGTTATTGACTATAATTGCTTTAAGTTATATCGTATTCATTAGTGCGACTTGGGAATACTGATTTCTTCCTTTAACCCAATCTCCCTCGGGTCGAAAGGAGTTGATAAAATGGCAAATGGGAGTTTATTTGTCACCAACGTCATTTATACCAAGTTTGTACCACCCCGGTTAAACCTTCGTACCCCGATTGGGCTATACAGTGGATGGGTGACAATGGGTAGATTATTCACCAATGCCGTTACTCGGACCGTGGGCACTCGGGGTTGCACTAATACGTTAAACTAAAATAAAGCACTATTGCACTTTCTTGGTCCTGTATGGAAATTTATCAGCAGGCAACCCAACTGGGACACATACCTTTTTTTTCTTTCACCAACCGTATGCATGGGTTTGCTGGTGTTCACACATTGCAAGTTACAGTGTCACACTGTGTCGACTGACTATAGCTTCAAGATTTATCACTAGACTCTAGACGTACAACCTTCTAAGTAGGATACGTTACTAAGCCCTTTTCCACATGTCCCACTTCATACAATGATGCGAAAAAAATTCTAGAAATGACGGTCTAACAATCGAGTAAAAGCACACCAAGCCACCTCAAAGACACCACGCATAAGCATTCTGTCCAGTCTGCAGTATATTGGTTGCTTCTTTTTGGAAAGTTTTAATGGCTAGCTACAAGAATAGTCGAACTTATGCTTCCTCACAAAGAGCTCTGGGAAACCCTGTGTACAATATGGAAATCAAGATGGGAATCACGAATATTCGCTGTTAACAGCCATCCCTTTCTTTTCTTTTTCCAGTATCCTGACACAAGGAAACATTCACGTTGCCACTTTTTCCCTGGTTGCGGGATTTTACCAACGGGTGTATACCCAAAACTATTAAATACTCCCAATGTGATTCACAAAAGCTATACCAGAGTATATTTTGTTGTTGTTTGTACGTGCTCTTTACGAATATTTCGATGTGCCGAGTTCACAAAAAAATACCCTGGGAGATTGGAAGAGAGCAGGTGATAGAGAAATACATCCTCTAATTCAGAAAAGCCAGTATGAAGGCTTATCTTTGTGGCCTGGCTTTCATTTGTATAGCATTATTGGGATTTATGACCTTGATTGACTTCCCACCCTAGGCATCCGACGATCAATGTGAGCTTATTGTACATGGAGCCTGATGATGTGCATGGCCCATCGCTGATTGTTTTGATTTCCTGGCTCTAAACTACAGATGGGTTCAAAAGGTAAATAGCCTGTTAGAAAAAAAACACCAAAATAAACGCCACAGCCCAATGGTCTGTGTTGGCTTGTTTACACTTTTGGCCGATATAACCCTAAAAATAATATAAAAAAGTATTGCATTTGTAATTGTAGTTGTAAATTGGATGACCTGAAAATGCAGTTTTTCTATTGGTTGAGTTTCACACTTCTTTGGCCTGCTCACTTCACGTTTTTCACTTTGCACTCTTTTACACATGTTCTCTCTATCCCTCCCCTCTTACTCCCTACCTCGCATTCTCATTCCTTCAATTATCAATGATGTTACTTGGCACTCATCTGACGTTTATAACCACTACACTCAGTCCAAACATTAAAACGTTTATTTATATTCCCTTCTTATGAGGATCTGTGGGCTCTCAATGGTATTGTACATAGTGACTTTAAGTCTGTGGCACTTGCACATGGTTTGTTGGAGGATGATAATGAGTGGTAGCTGTGCTTGGCCGAAACAGTCTCTGTTGCCATGCTTCAGCAGATAAGAGATCTCTTCTTT
>JAOPJG010000261.1:0-31536 GCA_027478255.1 Dispira simplex | reverse complement strand
TCGTCCTTCTGGGGAAAAGGTGTTGACCCCGCGGTCGTATTCTGAACGTGTGAGGAACATGGTGTCAATGAACTAGTGGAAAAGAGGAAGAAAGATTGTACGCAAACAGGATTAACGTAAACAAGGCAAAGGTGATGGCCTAAAGTGTTATACTGGATTTACTAACAAGTATATAGTAATGAATTACGAATAGAATAAGAGTTAGGATGAGTGATGAAAGTTTGAGTAAACCTGAGCCGATGAGCAGGTTGATGTAAATGGGTGATTTTTTTCGACTATATGGAGATTTGGAGGAAAAAATGTACCATTTTTCGTTTAACCAATAGGATTTTGTGAGAGACCCGTTCAACTTCGTCGGATTTATCTATATAGTTGAAATTGAATGGGTCACTTACAAAATCCTATTGGTTATATTTTAGTTGGTACATTTTTTTGCTCTAAATCTCTATATAGTCAGATACACATGCACCGAATACCTCTAGAGTCTACACGAAATATAGTCGGGAATAATCTGACCAAAGCCAAAGTATTATCGGAAGGAAACTACCCTAAACACTGTAAAAAATTAAAGTACACCTATTTAGACCGAAATCAAAGAAGATGGCCTTCCTTTTTCTATAATATTTGTAATTAGGTATTTCAACAGACGCATCATTGTTCATTTTAATATCACGGTGTTGATTTGAACTGAACAATGGCTAACAGGCCCTCGGAAAACAGAACCCCCCCCCTCTCCCATCTGTTTGATAGTGACATTATTCCCCCCTTCTATGGCCAGAACAAGATCAAGCCCCAGAATAACCGATACGGAGAATTGAACGCCACCATCAATCTCCATTGTATGAATACCATCTGTTCAATATTGTTATGAATATAAAAACATGAATCCTATTTTTAGCAGTGGGTTCTGAGTGGTTATCCTTATAATTCATTTCGTATTGGGTTTCTCCATAGTTTAAGTGTTTAAAAGTTTGTCTTGAAATCAAAATATTTGGCGGTATCTTCAGCTCCTTCAATCAATAAAGTAGCCATTCCCTAACAAAATGTCAGTTCAATTCTCAGGGCTTGGTCGGGAATGCATCATCACTAAGCTTCTTCCAACGAGGGCGAAGTCTCCAGACGACCGGACAGCACTTCGCAACCTGTCTCGGTGACCAGTAACATGTGCTCAAACTGGGCCGACCGCTTCCCATCGCGGGTGACAGCAGTCCAGCCATCCGGCCAAACTTCGTCATGATACGAGCCTTCATTGATCATAGGCTCAATGGTGAATACATGACCAGGCTTCATGACGCCCACAGACTTGTTCTTGGCATAGTGTAAAATGTTGGGAGCGCAGTGAAACAGACGGTGGATACCATGGCCGCAAAAAGAACGTACGACGGAGAATCCCTTCTTTTTCGCGTGTCTCTCGATAACATTGCCCAGATCACGGTACAACGTGCCGGGTTTGACTAACTTGATGGCCTCGTCGAGACATTCTCGGGTGGTATCCACTAACCTACGACCGGCCTTGTCTACATTACCCACCAGGTACGTCTTGTTCATATCAGAATGGAATCCGTCCTTGTAAATGGAGATGTCCAAGTTCAAGATATCGCCATCCTGCAAGGGCCGTTGATCGGGAATACCATGACAAATCACTTCGTTTACCGACGAACACATGGATTTTGGGAAATTGTAATAATTTAATGGACTGGGGTAAGCTCCACGGTCGATACAAGCCTGGTGAATAATGATATCGAGTTCGTTGGTGGTGATACCCACCCGGATGGCCCGGGCACCTTCGTCCAACACTTCCCGACCCAGTCGGGCCACCTCGCGTACTTTGACAATATCCTCCGCGCTCAAACATTCAATACGATTGCTAGAACGAACAGCATGCTCGGAAACAGGAATCCCCGTTTCGGAGTAATCGGGACGAGCAATATGTTCGGGCACGGCACGATGGGGTCCCAAAGGGTACACCGGGCGTAAAGGACCGGTGAAGTGATAGTTAGGAAATGGATTGTACGTCCCATCACCGTTACTGACTTGGGGTTGATGTATGACTTTGTGCTCTGACCAGCTGGCTTTGAAGCAGTCCTGGCCGCAGAAATAGGAACCAGCGATCTTCAGCTTGAGACAGGTGGGACACTGCAGTTTGGCGGGCTTGTTGCAGCCTTGACCTTGGCAGGTGTAGATAGTGGCTTCAGACATTATAATTGAACCTATCCTTTGACTCTAAAGAAAAAACGAAACTCAGGGGGTGATTGGGGGCCAGAAAGTACAGCGATGCTAACAATGCGGGATGTGTTGTTAAAAAGGAGCGGTAAAAACAAGCCAATTGTGTTAAAACATACTCTAATTGTATACCGCAATCTGTTCAAAAGAAAGAGTGGGATCGTAAAATAAAGTGCTGTAGACAGTGAAAAAATATGGTGTCCTATTGTGCTTGTTGACCCTTCCACCAATCGGACACACAGGCTTTCGTTTTCCACTTAGGTTTTTTTAAAAAAATCCGATCGTTCATGTTTTTCATACAAAATTTACTACAGCTTGGTTTAGTTATCCTTGGTGTCAGATTTACTATATATTGTGGTCAAAATGCACTTTATCACTAGCCTCTAACGGTGTATTGTTTAACTGAGTTTAATTTTTTTTCTACATTTCAATACTATCGCTGACCGTTCAGTTGGTACACTTGTGCCTTGCTTCCACCACTTTTATCCATTGTTACTTGTTTCGCATTTCCACCCTCACCTTTTTTTTTAGTTTTTTGATCTACGCTTTCGTCCTTTTTTGAGTCTTTTTCCTACTCTTCTCTACACTAGTTAGATTTTATTCCTTGTTATTGGGCGCAGTAGACCTCCTGAACGATTGACGTCGAATACGTTCGACTTGTGGTACCATGGCGGACCTCCAACCGAGTAAGTATATTCCCGACTTGACATTTACGGGATACTCCGCAGCAGGCGTGATATGTTAATCAGCCAAGCTATACGGAACTTTAAAATCCAGCACACAGCTATTAATCCCGCTCCTTACGTGTTTTGCCCACGGGCTTTTGTTTGGTTGATTTTCTTTCTGCCTTACTCGTATATAACTCATTCTCTATCAATCTTATAGTATTAAATTGTGCCGAAGAGATTGACAAGATCGATTTTCACCCGGCTGAGTTACAAACTTCGGTGGTTGTGCGATTGAGCCGACCGTTCAACCTCTATGATATCCCAGGCTTCTGTTCCTTATTCGCAGTCTGCTCTGCACGGGCTTACGCGGTGGCAGGTAGTACCGACGGGTTCGTCGTGGTGTCCACCAAAGCCCTCCAGAAAGCATGGTACATGGCTGGTAAAAACGATATTATTGACTTCCATCGCTTGACAAATGCTGTTCGTGTCACCGTGCAAGAAGACCGAGTATATCACGTGGGGATTGCCCCAGACCATGTTACCATTGCGGTGGCACTTCAGACGGGCACCGTGCTACTGTATAATGCGGAAACGCTCGCATCCGATCCACAGCCCACCCATACCATCGGGGTGCCCACGTCGTTGGGTCACGCTCAGTGCGCCATACGATCCCTACAGATTTGCCAATCGACTTCTTCTCCACTGGTGGCCGTCCTATACACGGTGGGGTTGTTGTATATTTTCAACTACAAGACCGGACAACAACACACCGTGGTTAAGGTTAATCAGGAAGCAAACATTACTGCCATCGCGTGGAGTCCCCAGGATGACTATTTGATAGTTGGTACCATGCAGGGCACCATGGTGTGCGTTCATCCGAATGGTGAAACGGTGCGGCAGATTCCACCACCGGCCGATGTTAGTAATCCGCTCCATTATGTGTTGGATATTTATTGGTTTGGTGCCACGGCGGGGTTGGTCGTGTACAATGAGCCACCCGGAACCCCAAACACATATTTGTCACCGTCGGGTGTTGTAACCGACGAACCGGACCATATGTACCAAGTATACGTCGTGGAGTGGCCTGGCTCATCGCAGTCGCTCTACTACACCAGTATATCCAACCCATGTCTCCCCGTCGGAATAACCGAACGCCAGGGGCATTTCTTCTTTGCCTGTCTACGCCGGTGGCTGACCAACGGTCAGAACATCCTGTGTATGATCAGTACCCCCTCGGGGGACCTGGGAGTTATAGCCGGTGATAATGGTCCCGGTGAATGGGAGCAATGGATACTGGAAGATACCAATAGAGTGACCATGCCTGTGACCCAGCCAGACGATAATGACACTTCTCCATTAGGTATAGCTTTCGATTTCACCGACACTAATCCCCTTTCTGATGATTTGGACGATTCGGAAGTTGATATATACGATCCGTCTTCGCTAGAAACTGTGGGACCCAACCTCTACCTCTACAATACCGATGGTACCCTGTCGGCCTACCGTATGCTATACGATGAAGCTAAAGCGGCGGAAAAAGAGTGTCCAGAGATGCTGCCCAATCCAATTATTCTGCCATTACCGGATACAGTACCACCTATATCTAATCCGATCCCAGAGTCTTCCACGGAGGCATCCACACCTAGTCCTCAATCTACACCAGAGCCCACCGCAACTCAGGTTGCCTCGGCTGTGCCCAGGATTGAGCGGACCAGTGTGACGTTGGCCCCATCCACCCTCAGCAACTACACCCCGCGAGCCAGTAGTACTTCCCAACAGCCAGATTTTCCTACGTCGAATACAGCTAACCAAGTCACCTTGGGTACCTCTACCTCGAGAACCCCCAATACCGTAGAGGAACGTGTTCGTCAACTATTGCTACAAGTGATGATAAAACTGTACGCCAATTTTTCTGATGAATTGGAGGACGTGGTTTCCCATAGCAAACAAGCTACCCGGGACATAGATCGGGTCAAAAACCTGGCCGCCGGTCAGCATAATCTACTGAATAGCCGTACTCGTGATCCCACCAATCCTCTAGCCGACGAATTCCCCAACCTTTTAACTCCGTCCGAACTCGGTAAAGTTGAGTTCACGAACTCGGACACTGTGGCCAGTGCCGTCAAACGCTTAACCCGGGCTGTCAAGCACATTGGCAAACAGAGCCTCAACACCCGTCACTCCTTGTTGGATCTACGGACTGAGCTTCTGGCATTGGAAACCAAACGGGCGTATTGTGCCCAGGAAATAGGTCACCTGGGCAGGCAAGAGTCTTTGGGTGGTAACGGTAATGCCTTGTCTGGGGGAACCGACGGCAGGGTGGACAACTCGACTGCCAATTATTACCAGGATGCCCGACAGGCCTTGCAAGCCCGGTACGATGAAGCCCAGCGTCAGATCCAACTCATCGATGATAAAGTGCGTTTCCTACGCGATTTGTACAACATGGACACCCTGACCCCGGTGCGGTCGTTCCCCGCGGGACATTCGTCAACGGTGCCCGCCGGTATTAACCGCGTACTACAGACGGTAGTGACTGGAATAGCTGAGCGTCGGCGAAATTTGGAACAGTTGGAAGAACAAATCACCCGTCTGGAACTGGACAGATTGCGCTTATCCCAGGAATCCTCATTGGCTGCCCTTTCGGCTAATACACCCCAAAGATCACCGCAACGTGTCCTTGGATCCAGTTCAAAGGTATCCGGTGTCACGTTGCCGCCTTCCTCTCCCAACTCTGGGGTCCTACCTCTCGGGAATGCTGCCACACCTTCTCCTTCCCGTCCCTGGCGCACGGCGGCCATCAGTTCCTCCCCTACCCCGGAACGCCCCAATGCGGCAGGTCTTGTAACTGCCAGTGGTGACCGTCGACTCACTCCCCAGACCCCTAGCCGGGACCCTGGGCGCCCGTCCGGTACTTTTGTTGCTCCTACGGAACTAGAAGATAGTTCACCCCCTATTCAGCCCTTACCGGAGGGAGAATTGTCCTCGAATGATTCATACGCGTTGGCCATCAGGGCTAACCGTTTTGCCCATTATATCCAACATGCGTTGACCCAGGATTCACCCGCTACTGCCTCACAGTCTACAGGTTCCCTAGTACCAGTCAATACGTGCTCCAAACCAGGCATTGTGCCTCAGAGGGATGGAGGTACCACCCAACCACGATTTGACATTCGTCAGGAGATGCAAGATATGGCTAATTCGCCCTTATTCCCACCGACTACAACGGCAACGGAATCATCTTCGGTGTTTGTTTCACCAGCCTTCCGGGAAAGGTTTGCCTCGCCCATTTATCGACAGCCCACGACCGCGGAAGCCACCCCATCGGCTTCGCCGTCTCCGATTTCCACGCCCAGTAGGGTAGCGATTGAACCAGCGCCCACTGCTTTGGTCGGTGGCCGTAGTGGCACCAGCATCTTTTCCGATGTGACTCGTTCTCACCCTAGTCCAACCCTCACCACTACCTCTGTAACGTTTAAATCTTCTGCGTTTGGTCAAAGTAGTGGTGTCCCATCCTTTGCCTCCATTGTACCGCCTACTAGTCAGCCTACTTTTAGCAGTGGTACTGGCGCTTTCGGCTTTGGCACTGCTCTATCGGGGGGAACTACACTTACGTCGAACACGTCATCCGTACCGAGTTTGTTCAGCCAATTATCCAAGTCCACTGCACCTAGTGGGGCTTCGAGTGCTTCGTCGAATGCCACGTCGACAGGATCGGGTTTTTTCCCCTGCAGTCATGAACCCGCGGCACCCAAGATGTCCACCGAGCCACTTTCTTTTCCTTCGTTTGGCAAATCCATGTTCTCAACCGGTGCCGCCCAGTCAGAACACGTTTCGGTACGCGCTGGTCTGTCTTCACCGTTGGCCAAATCAATTACAAAGGATAAGGCGCCTATATCCTCTGCTAAACCGCTGAGTGAAAGTAACAATAGTTCTTTTGAGCTGGTGGAGGGGCATGAATCGTCCGATGGGGAAAGTATCGTCTCTTCAAAGCAGGAAACACCCAGTGCCGATGTTGTTCAGGGCGTAAGGGGGGACGAAGAGACTCCCGCTAAACAAACAGTGAAGCCGTCGAGTTCCTCAATTACATCAATGGAATCACCCACTGGAAGCATTTCGACCACTTCAGCGCTTGCTTCACCAGCGTTACTTGGCAAGGTCACCCTGGGGAGCGTTGGCCAAGAGATTTCTGAGGCCCTGCAGTCCACTATTGGTGAGATTGGCCATAGACCTCAACTCGAAACACCCACTTCTGACTCACCAAAGGGAAGTCAAACTGACAACAGTACCCAGGAAAAAATTGTGGCACCCATTTCATTTTTACCCACGGCGACTACGACTTCACCACGGGCCAGCCCACCGTCGGCTGTCACAGGCAGCATGGGTGCCCAATCACCCAGTGTAGCCACCCCTGAGCAGGTGTCC
Organism: Dispira simplex; assembly: GCA_027478255.1. Taxonomy (NCBI): domain Eukaryota; kingdom Fungi; phylum Kickxellomycota; class Dimargaritomycetes; order Dimargaritales; family Dimargaritaceae; genus Dispira; species Dispira simplex. Next base: position 24,220 of record JAOPJG010000261.1, on the reverse strand, counting down.
AATTTCGATGAAACGGAACAAGCTAGTCTACCGAGTGTCCGTGAACCCACCGACGCAGCAATCGTGAGTGACACTTTACGTCCTTTGTCTCCCGTCGAGGCTCGGAATTTGACTTCTTCGGCGTTTTCGGATTCGGCATCTCGCACCACCACCACTGCGGCGACCTTTGGAGGACTCAGTTCGTTTGGTACATTCGCTGGCAAGCCGCTGCAACCCACAGTTGGCTTAGGTAGCTTTGGGAGTTCGACTTCTGCTAACCCTCCTTCAGGGCAGTCAGCTTTTGGCGCCTTTTCGTCGCCATCCACTGGTATCAAAGTTGGTTTTGGGTCAGGATCTGCCTTTGGCATGGCCAGTACCCCCACTTCTACTTTCCCGTCAGCCACCGAAGCATCTAAAACAACCGATTTTGGTTTCCAACCTACGCCGTTCGGACAGACTACAGCCACCCCTGCTTCTCGTTCCACTCCTCGCCCTGTAGTGCCCGGACTCGAAGATGAAGATAGTGATGTAGGTGACAATATGATGAACTCAGACGGAGAAGGCGCAACTACTAATCCATTCGAGGTGTTGGATCGTGATGTCCCCCTCGACAGCAGCGGAATCGAGACTGGTATACAAGAGTTAGGTGGTTTTGGTACCGTGACTTCCGGTAGTTTTGGCAAGGCAGCATCCGGACCTACCGCTTTCAGTGCTTTTGGTTCAACCCCCACGCTTTCCAGTCAGCCCACCACGAGTACGGGTGAGGCTGTTTCGTCCCCCTCCCAGTTGTTCAAGCCCGGTACACTAGGTTGGGGTGTGACCAGTGTGTCATCCAGTTCCAGTGCTCCTTCGTCTTGGGGAGCGTTTGGATCTTCGACTGGTGCCCAACAGGGTATTACCACCTCGACGGGTCTCAAAGTGACGGCGTTCGGTCCGGTCCAATCATCTAATGTACTATCCAATCCTCCAGCGTCTGCCACGGCTACTCCCGCTTTCGGGGCTCCCTCGGCTTTAGGCAGTAATGCTTCGCCGTTTAGTGTTAGTGCCACTAGCCTGGGCTCCTCGGCTTTTGGGCAGCCAAACCAATCGCAGCCGGTATTTGGTCAGTCCAGCTTTGGAATACCTTCCGCGTCTAATCCGGCGGTACGCCCTGCTGGAGGTGTTTTCGGTAGCGGGGCTACTGGAGCTGGGTCCTTTTCCAGCTTCGGCTCGGCGGCGGGAAGTGCGGGCAGCGGTGGGGGTGGGTTCGCCAAGTATGCCGGCAGAGGTGGTGGCTCTGCTCCGCCGATGTCTTTTACAGATTTCTTGCCCACAAACAAAGCTGGCAATACCAATAATAATAATCCAAGTCCTTTTGGCGGGTGATGGGGGACTCTTTGCTCCTCTCCTCACTTCCCCTACTTTTTTTATCACTCACGCACACCTTTTGCTGTTGTGCTATGTTATTCGATAGGAATGTTTTATAATGTATTAGGGTTAGCATTATGGTAAGAATAATGCTTATTACGTAATAAACCAGTTGTGTTATGAGCATGTTATCCTTTACTACTTGTTTAAGTTTATTAGTGCAAGAGGAAGGCGTTTAAACATAACTCTCGCAAAGGAGACAGGTGTTATATCGAATAACCACTGCGATTATGTGTATTTATAATTTTCTCTGCACCCTTTAGTAGTGCTACTGGAGGCTATGGATCAATAAACTCGTCTAGATAAAGTTCAGGTAATATATGCGTATTAAAACTCATTATAGGTGAACACTAAAGAATTTGATTACCTCACTGATTACATTTATTTTATTTTCAGAGGGAAATAAACAAGCATAGTAAATCACGAACGACCTCCACGGGAAAGTAGCATGGATAAATTACGGTTAAGAACTATGGCAAAGTTATTCCTCGACCTTGGCCAAGATTTCGTTTTCGCGAAGCAATAAAAGTTCTTCCTTCTCAATCTTGACGGTGGAGCCACCAAACTGGGGTAAAACGACACGGTCACCTTCTTTGAGCGACACGGGAATTAGGTTGCCGTCTTTGTTGATACTACCTTTGCCCACGGCGATGACGTGACCTTCTTGCATAGCCTCTACGCTCTTTTCAGGCAGGTAGATACCCGAAGCGGTACGCTGTTCAGGTTTGATGCGACGGACCAAGACACGGTCCAGGAGAGGAATAATTCTACGAGCGGCGGACTAGTAACGGTTTGACATATCACCCAGCAGAGTATCCAGCCATTATAATTTAAAGTTAGATCAGTGCGACTGGCAAAACCTTGGAAGATGTACCCGACAAGTGATTTTCACCCATGGGAAGGTATATGTCAGAGTAAAAGTCGTCGTCGTCTTAAGCGGAATGGGGGGTATTGTGCTACGCTGGTTTCCTCTGGGATTCAAAAAAAATAGTCGCGTTGATCTAAGGCAACATCGACAACTAATACTAGGAAAATGTCTATTAGTTTCACTTACCATTATGCAAAGTGGACACAAGGGAATGTGTGTTAATAACGGAAAGTTGATAGTGAGAACGGAAAAGATTACAAAGCGCTAATGCAGTGGAGGTGTGCCAGCTTTAAAGAGCTGAGTGTTTTTATGGGGTGGTTAAGGAGTAAAAAAAGGTCAAACGGATACAGTGTAGGTGTATTATTATATCTCCAGCCTCTGAGCCTAGACCAATAGTCTCCTTTTTTTTCGCGGATGGGGAGGGCCGATAGTGTTTCCCCCTCCTTTTCCCTACTGGCTTTATTTTTATTTTTTAAAAAAATCAGTGAAGCCACTGGCCGTCAGTATTAATTCTGGAAACGAGGAAGGTCGCAGTTTGGTAAGAACTCTCTAGAACCGCATGGCAGCAGTTTGGTAAGAACTCTCTGGAACCACATAGCCGCAGTCTTCCCACAGATACAAAGTATCATTGATCCACCAGTCAATCGTTGAAACCCATTGTCCCTTCCCCCCCCCAAAGAAACCACTCCCGTTTCTCCTGGAGGGTCAATGCAGCAGTCCCATCCCACGATTAACTTGGCACCGCCACAACTCAAAAAACGACAAGAAAAAAAAATGCACCACACTGATCCTCTGATATATGTAAGCGTTAGTCTCCTTCTAGTTCTTTCCATAGTTGGTTCATATCTTTGCTAATTTCGTGCTTCTTCGGTAGCGCATTCATTCTGTGCTTTTATCGTCGTCATTTCTTGTTCCCTTCCTTACTACTAATACCAAATTAGGTAAGCAGAGAGGTTAGGCTTTTGTTCTTTCTTCAAAATGTAGGTTGATCTGAACGTGTTTTTTGAGCTCTCATTTTCATACTAACGATTTTTTTTGTTATATACGGTGTTTTGGGTATTCTGATCCATTTGCTTTTGTCCCCCTTAATATTCCAATCAAGCCAGTGAACATGTCTAGCGTTGTGCGTGCTTCGACTCGGTCGGTGGCCAAGGCCTCCCGACACAGCTCCAGCAATGTGCTGCAGGCTCATTGCTACTCCACCCACAAGGAGATCAAGTTTGGCGTGGAAGGCCGGGCTGCTCTGCTCAAGGGCGTAGATATGTTGGCCAATGCCGTGGCCGTGACCTTGGGTCCCCGGGGTCGTAACGTGTTGATTGAACAGGCTTATGGTAGCCCCAAGATCACCAAGGATGGTGTCACAGTGGCCAAGAGCATTACACTGGAAAACAAGTTTGAGAATCTGGGCGCCAAGTTGGTGCAGGACGTGGCCAACAAGACCAACGAAACGGCCGGTGATGGCACCACCACTGCTACGGTCCTGACCCGGGCCATTTTCACTGAAGGTGTTAAAAATGTTGCCGCTGGTTGCAATCCCATGGATCTGCGCCGCGGAGTTCAAATTGCCGTGGATAAAGTAGTGACCTTCCTCAAGGAAAAGGCCCGCCCCATTACCACCAGCGAGGAAATTGCCCAAGTGGCCACCATCTCCGCCAACGGTGACCGCGCTGTGGGTGAGTTGATCGCCCAGGCAATGGAAAAGGTTGGTAAGGAAGGTGTCATCACCTGCAAGGAAGGCAAGACCATTGAAGACGAACTCGAGGTCACCGAAGGTATGCGCTTCGACCGTGGTTACATTTCACCCTACTTTATCACCAACACCAAGAACCAAAAATGCGAACTGGAGAACCCCCTGGTGCTCTTGTCAGAGAAGAAGATTTCCCTGATGCAGGATATCATCCCTGCTCTGGAAGCTGCTGCCGGTCAACGTCGACCCCTGTTGATTGTGGCCGAAGACATCGACGGCGAAGCCCTGGCCGCCTGCGTGGTGAATAAACTGCGTGGTCAGCTGCAGGTTTGCGCTGTCAAGGCCCCCGGGTTCGGCGATAACCGCAAGAACATCCTGGGTGACTTGGCTGTTCTGACCAATGCCACCGTTTTCTCCGATGAACTGGAAATGAAGCTGGAAAAGGCCACTCTGGCTGACCTGGGTTCCACCGGTTCCGTAATGGTGACCAAGGAGGATACCATCTTTCTGGATAGCCAGAGCGACAAGGACGCTGTGGCCCAACGTTGTGAGCAAATCCGTTCGGCCATCAACGACTCCTCCATTTCCGACTATGAACGCGAGAAACTGCAAGATCGTTTGGCCAAGCTATCCGGTGGTGTGGCCGTGATCCGTGTCGGTGGTGTCTCGGAAGTCGAAGTGGGTGAAAAGAAGGACCGTATCGTGGACGCTCTCAACGCCACGCGGGCCGCTGTGGAAGAAGGTATCGTACCTGGCGGTGGTATTGCCCTACTCAAGGCCTCTCAGTGCCTCAATGAATACAAAGCTCCCAATTTTGATCAGCATCTGGGCGTAAACATCGTCAAGGAAGCCATTCAACGTCCCTGCCGTACCATTGTGAACAATGCCGGTGCTGAAGGAGCTGTGGTGGTGGGCAAACTGTTGGAGCAACACGCTGAGGACTTCCACTACGGGTTCGACGCGGCAACTGGTGAATACGGCAACATGATCGAGCGCGGTATTTTGGATCCCCTCAAGGTAGTGCGCACTGCCCTGGTGGACTCCTCGGGTGTGGCCTCGTTGCTTACTACGTCAGAGTGTATGATTGTTGACGCTCCGCAAAAGGAATCGGCCGCCGCCGCTCCCGCTGGAGGTATGGGCGGCATGGGTGGTGGTATGTTCTAATTTGGTCCCATGTTTACTTCATTACTGGGGCTGCTGAGACTAGGTGCACCCCTAAAAAATCTCTACTTTTTGTTAATGTTTATTCAGAATAAATGGAAACTGGCCCTCTTTCAATGTGAGCTGTGGATGTATAAACAGAGATGTTTAGATTTGAATAATCAAAATCAACCAGCACAGTGTTAGTCCTGGAGATCCAACGCACTGGGAAACGCCCCTTTGGAAAAATACTCGGTAATGACATCAAAGCCGTCCTTGGCATTTTCCAACTTGTGTAGGAATCGGTCAGTGTGCGCCAAAGTAGCGTCCTGATTGCGCACAATATCGGCCACCATTTGGTTTTCCCGATAACACCGTGGACAATCCTGGTCGGCTTCTCCAAGACAACGCTGATGGTAAGAGTGACGACAGAGGAAATGAATGGCGGGCAAATCCAGTGGGGCTTGACATAAACTGCACTTGGTGCCCTGAAATACAATGGGATCCGTTTGCAACTGGCGGATTTCCTCTTGCATAGCGGCTGTTTCTTCGCGGTAACTGGTAATCAACTTTTTATCCTGATTAATCAGAGTCCGTTCGGCTCGCAGACACCGAATCAAGTAATCCTTGACAAGGCCCAATTTGGCTACCGAATGCCGGCTCAGAATTTGGATTACCTGGAGAGGTGGCAATAGGTTCAGCTCCTCAATCTTTTCCAATAGCGGACGGAGGTCGTCCATGTGGGTGGTTAACACTGCCGAGGACGATACAAGATAGTTTAACGCCTGAGCATATAACGTTGGTTCTTTGGTGCCCCACTTATCCAGTAGACCAAGCATGATTTCCACATCTTCGCGATCCATATAAAATTGAAAAAGTTCCTGGTATAATCCCCGTGATTCGTATAACCACGTCGTGCCCTGATCGAACTGGGCTGTATCACAAAGCGTAAATGCCTGATCCCAGTCGTACGGCACCTGTGTTTCCAGTAATAATCCCATCACTTTGTTGGCCGCCAACGTCGCCTTTTCACCGAGAGAAACTGAATTGGCTACTGTGGGGGACTCGGAACTGCGGTCATCGTGGCCGTCTAACGCGGTTAATTCATTGGCTCTGGACCATGTCTCTAGGTAAAGCTCCAATAGGGTACACCAGACCGCTTTGCGATCCTCTAGTTCATTAGGGTCCACAAGAGATGGTGATTCTTCTCCTGTATCCCTGGGCACCGTGGTCTCCGGCCACCGTTTTTCCCGTACGCGTTCTAAAAACTGGACAAGATAGTCCGGTGAGTCCACAAAGAGATTCTGGAAACGGCGTGGGTTGGGTAGGGATCCCGCCGAATGACTTCCCGTATCCGCCGATGAAGTGCAAGTGGCAATAGCCAGTTGGGTGGTTTCCTCGGGTAAATCCACCAGCAGTCGTTTGCCGTACCGTTCGATATAAGCAGCTCGGGCCTCCACATCCGGCACGCAGCCACGTAGGTACCGGATGACTTGAGGGTAATCCCCCACATCTTCCATTTGAATATCCAAGTAGATATCATGCTGACCAAACCGTTCCGCCAGGGTAAGCGCATGGTGGGCATAACCAGCTTGGCGACACACCTTGATCGCGGTATCCACGTCAAATTGGAGATTGTCCCCCGTATCCGATTGTAAAAATCGGCTCAGTCGGTCTTCGGCTTTAAGCTTAGTGTAACAGTTCAGCAGCAACGTGGTATGGTCCGCCGACGCCAAGCCTTGCTGGTGGAGGGTTTCCAAGTACGTAGTCAAATGATTCAAACGTTGGGCGTCCAGGAACTTGCGAATAACGTACGATGGTTCGATATAACCCACAGTATACAAATACTGATCCATAGCCCCATCGTAATCGTCCTGGGAATACAAATAGTCACCGTACCGCTGGTAAATCTCGGCGATATTCTCCGGGTTATACCGGGAACGGGTGGCCATTTGCACCGCCAACGGGTACAAGTTTTGCTTGTATAAAATTTCTAGTTTCTGGGTGAGGCTCTTTTCTTCCAACCGGTACATACAGGAGGTCCTGCTCGATCGTAAAGATGTGCTATCCCCCTCGCCATCCGCAGAGGACGCATCATCCGTGTCACTGCCCCTAGGACTGGTCTTTCTGAGTTGGGAACACACGAATACCCCACCCCATTCATTTAGTACGTGGGTATGATCGGACTGGTACGTACCCATAAAGGCCAGCAGTTTGTTCTTCATGTCAAGGATTTGCAACACTACCGAACCGGACCGCTTGTTGTCCCCGTTTTCGTCAACAACACCCATCGTGCCCATAGATCCAGTAGTTTTCTTTATGTTCCACAGGTGGGGGCCTTCCGAAGAACTACCCCGTCGATCTGTGAGCAGCCCTACTCCCCCAAAGTCTTGTTCGAGGTTGGTTAGTAAGATCACATAGTCTTTAAATCCTTGCATGGACAACTTAGTGCCTTCAAAGGCGAAACAAGGCCCCCGCCCTTCCGAGGTGTAAAAGTATATGGCTTCCTCACGTGCCACTATCAATTCGGACCGGTTATTGACAAAACAGTTGTGCAACGCGCACCCTTCTTGGTCAAGTACCGATTTGATTTCCCGACCGGGAGCGGTAGACGTTTGGATACACAGGATCTGACTGGTGGTGGTGACGTACAACAATGTGCGAGACTTTGCCTCTGGTTGAACTGTACTGGAACGTCCCATTGCACGGGCCATCCCAGAGGTTTGTTCACCTGGTTTACGCAACCCCAGAGGTTGATTTGCCAAGTCTCCACCTTCTGAACCTGTTCCCGTCTCCCCTACGGCCAGTAAATCTTCGTCAGCTTCCTCCGCAAAGGCCAATCCCGTAATAGGTTCCGCCGTTTCGTGCACCAGTCTTTGCTTCGGGTAACGATCCTGACCCAATTTACTACTCCGTACGAGCACCACCATCCCGTTGGTAAACCCCAACGCCAACTGGCCGGTGGTTTCCAAGGCCGCCAAGGTAGTTACCGGAAAAGGTGTATCGCTATATTTTTGCAATTTAATGGTCACCGGCTGGTAATTAGCGTGGAATATCTTTGCCAGATTCCACACTCGCACCCAAGGCGCCCGGGGTAAACCCTCATTGGTGCCGAATTCGTGCACCGTTACCATCACGTTGTCCGCCGCCACGCACCGAATGTGCGTCAACCGACTAGGCGGGTCAGCGGGCAATACCACTAGTTTACTACGTACGGTAAATTTGCGGTCGACAATGTGTACTGTATTGGCCTTGGGACTGGCCAGAAATAGGTATCCTGAATCTGTGCCACCGGTAATAGTACGCCATGTCGGAGAGCTAGTCACTCGGTTGACAAGGTGATCTTGTGTACTGGTGTCATCCGCGGAAGCAGTGTTTTCATAATATAAAGGGTCGAGCTGTACTCCGACGTGACCTTGGGTGGCGGTAATGAGAAGGCCGGGTTCGTCAAATGCCGCAGGAAGCTGGGGAATCTCTTCCTGGGTGAAAAAGTTGAACTTGCGTAAGCGGAACGTGCTTCCCATTATAAGAATTTATCAAGTAAAATAAGCACCTTGAAAACTCTGGCCTGGACCAGGTTAAGAATGAAGAATGTAATACGAACGAAATGCCAAGTATTGCAAGGAAAACTGTAGCCAACGACGCATTCACCCGGTCGCGATGGAAATGGAAAGCAAAGATAACACGGAAAAACACACGATGAGCGATTAATAGTGGGAAACGTACTAAATGCAGAAAAGCATCAAAAAGGACGTGAGTCCGGAACAACTCTATCACTACAAAGAGTGGGTTAGGAACTGGCCGACTTGGCCAGTCAGTATTGTGGCCAATTCAAGTGCCACCAATTCATCACTGACTAGGCGTATTCATAATCAAGTCGGTAAAAAAGAGACTGCCTATATTGGATGGCTAGGTTAAAAGAATTTGACATTTATCATATTAACAGGCACCGTCCGCTTCCTTGGTAATCCTTTTAGTAATCAATGTACCCAGGTTTAAATTAATCTCCAAAACAGATATGAATCCAAGGCATAAATGTTTACTTTTTTTATTAGATTTTGCATAGATAACACCAATCCAGGGCAGAAAACATCACAACCGTAAGATGTACTTGATAACAATACAATACGATAAGTCATGTTAGCTATAGACACACTGCACCTAAGAAAACGGGGAGGCCTCCGTCTGGTACTGTAGCCGCTCGATTTCGTGATCGAGAGCACTCACCCATTGTTCCATTTCCGTGCGAGATCGGGCACGGAACACAATATAAGTTTCCTGCCAATTACTCAAAGAAGCGTTGAGATGGTACGGAAATGATTTCATGGCCCGATCCGCCAGCGTCGGTACAGGAGTCTGACGAGTGGTACCAGTTGCCACCTCTGGCCCTTCCACAGTGGTCTCCACTGACCTTTGGGGGGAAGGAATAGAAGGCAGAGAAGATTGGGGTAACAAGGGGACCGACGAGGAAGCCGAACGGTTAGGTTGTTCCCCCAAAGTTGACGAAGGTGGACGGAAAGAATCCTGCGAAGGGTGATGGTTAAAAGCGTTCGGCACCTGCAACTGACCACCTTTGGGTTTATCGACCGACCTACCCCATGGCAATAACTGGGACATTCGCCCAGGCTTCTTCGGTCGCGGTGATCCACCAACTTTTTTTCTCTCCACCACCGTTTGGGGGGATCCATTATATGTGGGACTTATTTCAGCCGGCATGGACCGGGCCACCTGGGGAATGGGCGGAGTGCTGTTGGGTCGCCACAGTACAAACACGCAGTCCTTCACGTTATCGTTGACCACTACGTTATCCGGATAAATTCGACAGGCCCGGGCCATATCTTCTGGTGCACGTAGTGGCACATCGTCCACAAACCGGGACATGGTGAAACAACCCTGGAGACGAATAGTCCGAACCCGTGGGTGGAACCCGTGTCTACCGGACTGTTTTCGAGACTGTTTTTCGAGGTACCGATGGTAACGCTGACTCACTTCGTCCTGATCATGGGCAATCCACCGACCGGGAGCTCCTGGTAAATTGTCCAACCCATCGGTCACAGTGGGTAACATGGAGGGACCGTAACCCCCCGAGGAATTCCACGACGGAGGTCGGCTGGGATGACTAGCAGTGCTGTGGATACTGTGCGATCCTTGCCATACGCTGGTCCGACTCTGGGTACTACTATGGCTAGTGTTTAGCTGTCGTGTCTGCGCGGTCTTCCAGGCATGCATCTGGTGTAGGCTACTTGGCTGAATCGTACTATAACTAGCGTGCTGAATGGGAGTAAACTCGATTAAGTAACCCCGGGTGATGATAAAATAAGAGCGTTTGAACGGTGAGTTACGTTTCCTTTTCCGGAACAGGTAGCCCGACTGGGTGATCGTACGGCATCCCAGGGGACGACACACGTTCCAAATGAGCGGATCGGCGTAGGTGCGCGACTGCTGCCATTCGGGCACGTCTGATTCGCAACCCAACACATTGATACTTAACCCCAGGTTAACCCGCGCCGATTCGGCCCGGTGACGGGCATCGGCATGTAAACGCGAAGTCCAATAAGATCGGAGGTCCAAAATCCGACGAATCCACTCCCGCATGGTGGCATTCGTGGGTGCTTGCAAACGTAGTACGGCCCCATTGGTCATGACGATATCGAACCGGGTTTCCCGACGAAGTGCAGCATCTGCTACTTTCTTCTCCCGTTCACGTCCCGTCGCGTCCTCCACCACTTCGTAAATCTCGTGGCGGTATAACGGATCGGCCACCGTCGAACTGTTGGCATTGGGTTTAGTCTTCCAAAACTTCAATCTACTACCCATACGGCGTAATCGACCAGGTGGATCAGTCGGACCTTGGGAAGTGGTGCGCTGGGAGTACAGGGACTCGTCCATGGCTGACTGATTGACACTGGAATTCGGACCCATTATCTGATCCGAATGACCATCCGAGTAATAATTCATCAACGAAGTTGCGTCGGTAAAGTAGGACACCCCTGTCGATGACACGGGATAAATGTACTTGATTTGAGTCAGGTCGAAAAAGCCACCGGCGTACCTTAACATGGTGGCCAATTTTAAATGAGTACTGTAATGGTAGCGGTAGATGGAATGGGGGTGGGACGTCCTTTCGGCCGCTACAGAATGAGGTAAATGGGCCATCGATGGATTTCTACTTTGTGCCCGCCCAGGATCACCCGGAGGAGCCGTACGGGCACGGCCACTACCTACCGAACTATGGAGTGACGCATTCGGTCGGTTACTACTAGTACCAAACATACGTGCAAGAGTGTTACGAGACGTTTTGTAAAACGAACGACGGAGCAGGACAGTAGGTGCCCGTGACGGTTCCGTAAGATGGGGCGCCAAAGAACGTCGGGGGCGACGACTCCCCCCCATCGAAGCCGGGGCCACAAAATCCGCCGCATTGACCCGCCGGTCGTTGGTGTAGGGGTGATTACGGTAAGCGAGAACCTGCTGGGTGGTTAACCCGTCCCTTCTCAACGAACGACGAGCCCCACGTCCGCGACCGAGGTGACGTTGGGATACATGGTCGTTTCCCACTCCAGAAACGGCCGGTTGACTTGGTGTGCCATTGGTTGACGCACAGTGAGAAGGATTGGTCTCTTTGGGTGAATCTCGTGACGACAGGGCCATGGTGGACTCAATGTAATTTTTGGCACGGTGGGACGTGACACATACAAGGTGGTGGTCAAAGGTCATGACAAACATTTGACGATACCGTGGAAAGTACGCATGGGGCTTTGGCCGACGTATTAGGTACCCCTCCAAGGGGTTGGGTTCCGGCATTTCGGTGCCATTGGGCAACGCCACCGAGTCAGGGTAGTGATGATATTCCCGTAGTTGCAATTCGTGGGATTGTTCCAACATGTACGTATTGAGAATGGAATGATCCGCCTTATTCTCTACTATGACAGCATTGGTAGGTACAGTTGAATTAACCACATTGGCCTTGGATCCGTTTAAAAGGACGGTAGTACCAGATTGGGGTGACTGGCGTTCCGCATTCCAACGGTGGGTAAACTGCGGAGTTTCCGTAGTGCGACTGGACAGTTGGTCCCGCAGATCTGCAATCCGTTGGGATTTCTGTTCCCACGATCGGTGGTTGTCATGGCTAGTGAGTCGGGAATTGGTAATCCCATTCCTCTCGTGAAGGTAAGTAGTGGACACCGCCCGTTGCAATCGAGGGGTCTGCCGGGGGGTGGCGGCTAACGGATGCTCCTGCACAGTATCACGGTGAACTTGACGAGCGGAAGAACCCCCTACGGTAGCGGTGGCGTGTCCAAGTTGTGGGGTTTGGGCCGGTGGACGTAACAATCCCCGTGGCTGGTCCACTGTATCAGCAAGTCCGGCATTGTATTGGGTATTGCGACGTCGAGCTCCCCGATCACTGTGGGAACTAGAACTATCATCACTCCAGTTCCTCGCCTCCTCTTCACGCAGCTGGGATACATGATAGCCTTCTAAGATGAGCTGTCGATCCATCTCGTCCCAACCGTCGGTAAGGTTTGAAAAGCACCACTCAATCCGATCGAACCGTTTCCAACTCATACCGAGGGTACGTGTCTTGATCCAAGCAGCTAATTGGGCACTCCACTCGGATTCTACAATCAGTTCAAATGCCGCCATGGTTCGTACGTCCCAAACGGTTCGGGGACCGGTAATGGCAAACTTGGCAGCGTAGGGTATGGGTACACCCCCCTCGATAAGTTGGTCACCCCGCTGGCATGCCGCCACGGGGGCTGCCTGGAAGGGCATCTCCACCTTGACGAACCGAAACGGAGAAAAGCTGAGGGTAGGGCACACCAAGTCGATGCTACGCGGGATGGACGCGGCATGGATAACGTGACAGTGGAGGATGCGGTACCATATCTTGGCTTCAGCACTAGTGGGGAAACGAATGATACAAGTTTGTACCGTACCTTCCTTATCCAGCCCATCCTGGTGGGATACTAACGTATGGCTAGCTGGCTGGGTAGGTGACCCTCGCTGGCTCTTACGACGCACCATGGACCGTAGCTTTGACTTATTTCCGGGCTCTAATTGACCATTGTCTAAACTCGCCTGGCGGGCCGTACTATACGACCCTGACTCACGGTTGAAAAGGGATACGTTCAAATCCATATTCGTTTGGCTACCAGTCCGGCGCCGGGCCACCCCCGAGGCACGCTGGGATCGGTAATAATGACGGATAGACCGATGATAATGCACCTGGGACTTGTCTTTACTATCGTCCTCGAAATAAGTGATTGCCAACGAATTATCCAAACTGGAATAGAGCGATAACCGCGTTCGGTGACTGAGGTAGATGATGTAAAGGGGTTTGTTTTCGGACCGACGATAAAACCGCATTTCACCGGGTAAAATCAAACACGTCATGTGTTTCCATTTTTCGGACAAAATGCGACATTTAGGAGCGGTATATTCGTTGTAATGCATCATGGTGACGTTGGGTCGGCAGTAATCCCGACGAAAGGCTACGGGGGCCACTCGGGACAACACCAGAGTGGTTTCCTGGTATTGGTGCAAAGGGGCTTCAATATAGTCCTGGATAGAACCCAATGCATCACTCAATGGGGATGAAGAAGCACGCCCAACCCGCATCAGGGTTTCCGGAAATTGGGAGGAAGGTACGTCGATCCTTGGTGGAGGATCGGCCCCGAATGACAGTCCCTGATGTAATTTTAGGAGTGAAGTATCCGTAGGTGCCGGTGAGTGAGGGGTAGAAGGTGCATTTTGGTGATAATCCGGGTCGGTGATAATGCCCAAACCTTGTCTAGAGGTAATAGAACTTGCTGGTTGACTGGTAGAGCGTGAGTTGCCTTCGTGGGCAGTATAAAACGAGGCGGCCCCACTCGTGGTCGCAGAGGTGTACCGGCTTTGACCTAAACGTGACGGCTGTGAAGCCTGGGTACGAATGGAAAAGATCGACCGTGGCGACTGACTCACAGATTGCAGCCCCGAAATCGAGTGGCCATCACTGTTTTCGTCCACAGCCACTTCACTTACTGGTACCATGGACGGTTCGTGAAGAAGCGATTCACCTGCGGCCATTCTCAGAGAGGATCTCCCGCTCCTATCATGAGGACCCCTACGGATTTCGGGTGTAGAAACATCGTTAAGAAACACACCTACACCCTTGGTCGGTGTACCCTGAGAAATACCCAGGGACGAATCATGGGGCGGAGCATAAGCTCGCCACCTACGTCGAAGTGAAAAAGACATCCAATCCGGCGTCAACGGACCAATAAATACCCGCAACACCGATGCCTCCACCGCTTCCACTCCTCGAGTATGGTGCCGTACGGCTGGATTCACCACCCGCATAGCGGTTTGCTGTGGTAATTGCAGCGCTGACCGAGAGGCCATCACCTGTTGTATATTGGGAGTGCTCGACGTCGACGAGGAAGGCCGTTGTTGTTCCACGAGAGGGTGGAATGTGCCCGTCGTCCACGTTGACCGGGAACGTCGTCGGGAGTTGCCGGTTTTATTTTTTTGGGTCGGACTGGCACTATCCGCCACCGCGGGGTAACCATATCCCAAGCCATCGCCCTTGAGGGCATGCAGGGCCTGGTGGGGCAAAACTTGCTCCGGTAAAATAGACTGGCGTTGTCCCGGCCGGTTCTCCGGTAGGGGTTCTGAGGGAGTATAGTCCGTTGGAGGATCATAATTACTGGTGGGAATTTGAAGGGGATGATGTAGTGGGCGAGGGGACTGGGGCGAAGGGGAATCGAGAAAATCGAAATCACTAAATGGGTGACTCATGTTCCCTTTCGACCTTGACTTGTGTCTCTCCGAAGTGGAGCGTCGTTTTTTCGATATTGAAACAGTCGATGTAAAGAAAGAAAAGAGCGTACAATCGAGTAATGCAAATGAAATGTATGTAAAATGGAAATGAAATAAAAGCGGAGAGTATGACGAAACACGAACAAAGGTAAAAACCAATGCAATACTTTGCATGTATAATTTTAAAGAAACAGGGGAGTGTGCAACGTAGCCCAAAGTGAGGGTTGTGGAGTTGACTTTTGGTTACGAGTAGTTAAAATAAACAAAAGAGGGCCTTCCTGATAGGTGCACCCCTCATGAGACACCCAGTCCATATAAACACGAAGGAATGGGTGAAATGGAACCAATATTAAAAACAGTGCGAAAGATAAAAAGGGCGTACAATATGGCCAGACTAGCACTGAAGGTTGTACAACGTTAAAAGGAATATCACCGTTTATAGAACTCGCCGGCTTGCGGGTTATTCAGATAACGAGCGGATCAACGTAATGCATGTTTCTCACCGACGACTGGGATCTTAAATGAAAGCAACGCAGCGAGGCTGTTGACATTTAACACTGCAGTCACCCTGGCTAGTTTACTCGCTAATAGTCCACCATCATAAGATTAGAATGGACATCTCTCAAGGGGGGGACAGTGGTATCTGTAAAAGGGCTTGTCGTTGGATATACACTCCGTCTCTCTTTCTCTACTGTCATTTTTCATTTCCAGTTGCGAATCTGTGCTTGTTCTTTTCCAAACAGTGACACTGTTCCCCCAATGACTTGCAGAATATTAAACATTCAGACCACATAACCACTCCAAGAGCGCCATACGTCCCCCAACTTTACACTAGTCAAGATTCTCCGAATTCCTTAAAGACCTCCCTTTTCGGGAAATCTGAAACATGCCAACACTTGCCTTGTTTCACATGGGCACCGGAACTGGTAGCAGAGATGAGGGTTGGTAACTGTATCCTGCCTGTGGCGTCCGTTGGGGGCTGAACGACTTCCCCTTCCTTTTATTCTACGTAAACACTAGGAAAGTAGCTATTCCTTATGGACTTATGCTTCATTGTCCAAAAATTCGCATAACAAACATCCCTCGTGCAGCATTTCCATGTGATAATGGGTCCCATTTTTTGAATTGAATTAAACAACAATCGCACCTATTCTACATTGATAACCAACTACCAATGAACCAAAATGTCTTCATACCATTATTAATTTCCAAAAACATACATGCTCTACCACACACAATCTTTAAAAAGTGGGAACCAAAGAATAGCTCTTTAAAAATTGCTACTTTACGAGTGAATTAGGTCGAACTTGGCGATGGTAGTTATAGGGCGGTGTAGATCGTTGAGTATCCAAAGGGAAGCAATGGGAACCACCACAAGTATTTTGGAAACGCTCAGCGCAGGTCGGACACTGTAACATCAGTTGATGACAAGCAGTGTTAACACAGTTGGTGTAAGTATCACAAGGGCTATTACACTGGTGACACCGCCCCACGATGGCAGATGAGATTCGTTCACCACGCCGAGCATCAAAAGTGAAATTCTTCCCCACAAACAGCGACGGGTGGGATGGTCGTTCTTGAATCATTCGGCCGTAGGCAGTGATGCCACCTTTGAGTACCTTGACCGATGCAAAACCTCGGGATTTAAGGTAAGCTCCGGCCTTGGTACAACGGATACCACCGGTGCAGTACATCAGGATCGGTTGAGTAGGATCTAGCGATTGGGTTAAATCATTCAGAGAGTGCACGGCCTCCTGGTAGGTATCGCAGTCGAGTCGGGTGGCCCTTACAAAGTACCCTATGGCGCTTTCGTACTGATTACGCATGTCTATCAATTGGGGGGCTGTGGAGTGAGATTCGGATGTGTCTGTCAAAATCGACGTTTTTTTCCAACCCGGTAATTGACGGATTTGTCGTTCGAATTCGTCAGATTCTAAATGTTCAGGCCAGTGTTGGTGCAAGTTCACCGATGCTGGTCCCGCTAGCCCATCGGCCACGATTTGCCGTTTGACCTTGACCCGTAGGTCCGGAAAGGAGTCCCGACCACGGGTTTGATCCAAACTCTGATTCCATTCGTACCTCAAAGGGTGAAACAACGGCGTACTAAAAAGTAACTCGTGTAGCTGCTCTTCCCGTTCTCGAGGATAGGCCATTTGTGCATTGATTCCTTCCTCAGCCACGTAGACACGACCTGTGGCCATCCACTTATCCAAAGTGGCGTGCAGTTGGTCACGTATCCACTGAACTTTGGAGTGGTCAACCAGGGTAGGTGCAAAACTGTAAATAGAAGCCACTACGTAAGAATCTGGGGAAGATGAGGTTACGGTAGATTTATGGTGACAGTGCATCGAGGTGGAACACAGACCATATACGGACATATAGTGGCCCCCAACGTACGTCTGCCATTTTTTAAACCGAGACCAATTAGGGTGTTGACCACATGCAATAGTAAATGGACAGGAATAGGTTGAATGCCGAAACTGGGGAGTAACTCTAGGGATGTACGAGAGGCACCGCCATGCTGACCCCATATTCCTAGATCTTGGTGGGGTACTCCAGAGCACATTTCGGGGAATATGGTACATGACTTTTTTAAGGCAGAACCACGCTGACTAATCGGGAAATAAAAAAGGCAAATATAGCTACCACAATAAAAATAACAGCAATTCAAGGTTATTCACTTGACAAAACTCGACTAAGGAAGGGGAAAAGCAATTGAAAGCTCACTTGAACAAGCATTCTACATACATGACTTATTTATTCGATTCACCACGATACGAAAAGAAATATAAAAACGAAGCGTACCAAAAAAAAGTTGGTAAGATCTGGTATACGACCATCGATTCGGATAAAATTTAAGTTAAATATAATCACACACTACTACACTTCAGCGGGCTAACGGATATCATAACAAATACACCTATTAATCCTCCGTGTTCGGCAGCGTCATAGTCCACACCACGCCTTTATCGGTAGTCACGGTGACACTGTCATTATTTACGATATTCGAGGTGCTTAACAACCCAGTAAACGAGGTCTCACTTTGAGTCAGATTCCAACGGAGTCCTTTGGTGGTGACAATGGCCGACTCAGCAAAAGGAAGGATACCACACTTGGGTTCCTGGCGATACCACTGACACTCGATGTGGTGAGTACCAGCAGTAAGCAAAAAGGTGAGAGCACCCGGATTGGCGAGATAGATGGGTCGGGCTTTGGCGTACTTGTAGAGTGTCGAAATACTGGCCATGGTATGGTCGAACCGACCGCCAAGACCCCCATACGCCACTATTGCGTACGACGTCAAATGTTTTTCCTTGTAGTAGCCATCAATCCAATTCAGGCATTTCATAAAGTCGGTGGTCTCCTGGTCAGGATCATGAACAATTGTCGTGCCCGATTTCTTGAAATAATGTACAATATCTTCCTTGGCCGAATCCATGTCACCACAAATTATCGTAGGGGCATACTTCTCAGCATCCGTTGCTACCACAGAGTTCCTTGTATTATGAAACGCCTCGTAGAGTCGGTTGGCCGCACCATCTGCACAAACACGGACATCAGCCCGCTCCCACAGACCCCGGAAAATCTCGTCCTTCGGCCCAACCGGCTGGTTTAGCAGCAACAGCGCAATGATGGGGGTCTCATTCTCGACCGTAGGGTTCACAGATTCCCCCAGAATAACCTGAGTTGGACTGTAGTGGAATTCGGAAGCCAGTGCGCTAGTCATGACGATTACCCACAGATAAAGATAGTAAATCGTGTAGCGTTGTAGCATAGATCAGAGCTGGGGATACGAAAAGGATAACGATTCAAGGACAACGCAGCCCGTACATGAAGTAGGAATAGGTCCCGTGGATATGAAAAACAAGAAAATATCCCCTCAATGACAGTAAGACCAGGAGATTTACGACAACACATGGACCTTTCATACGAACACACCTTTTGTCTTATATATAATGAAGGAACAGCGCCACGGACCAGGAAATACGAGGAGAGGCCATTACCATGGCAAACGCCCACTTCCCTCACTCCTTTTCTCTTTCTTCGCTCCTTTCAATTAACTAAAGGGGACAAGGTTACACCGTACTACGTCGTAGTGCCCCCAATGGTACAGTGGCTAAGGAAAAGGCGTCGAAAAAAGTGGTTCCAAGTTAGGATATTCTATTGGCAATAGCGAATTGCTCATATGTAAACACCAATGAGGCCAGGAAAGGTGGCGATTATGCCTGCAAATGTCCACTTCCTTCTCCATTCCCCGTTTTAATAAAGAAAATAGTAAAATAATAATATTAATCATAATAAACGATTTAACCCAAGCTTCCGGATGCAACTAGGGAGGATTTTATTAGGCCTGGTTGGAGGATTTTTTTACACTGTGTCTGATACCGCCGTAAATCAGCCGAACTTGGTGGGAAATCATAGGCGACACGCTCTGGAAGCTGGGACTATTCTGGAAGACTGTCAATTCTTTACGGACCTCTTGGACGGTCAGGGGGTCTTCAGCCAAGACGGTGATGTTCAGGGGACGCGGCGGGTTGTTGGTAGACATTGCTGCTGTTGCGGTTGTAGGGAATACCGGCGACTTATATACCACACTTAAGACCGACAAACAAAGAATTTAATACCTGTTGAAATCTAAATAAAAAGGAAGTTGCCACTCTTTTTTTTGAAAATTCTAATACAAAAAAAAGGAACCAACCTACAGAATTGGTTTAGGCTTAAAAACGCCTGGTTCCAATCAAAAGCGGAAAAAAAAAGTTACAAAAAAAAAGTGAACTGGTTCCTCTTTTACTCGGATTTGTCGTCCCACAGCATGTGGAAAAGTATAGCGTGAGTTAGTAGTGAGTATTTCGAAGTGGTACCGTCCTCACTGTTTTGTCACTCACTGCCTATAACGTTGTTGGTATTGCTGCTGTTCCTTCTCGCAGTCCGTTAGACACGTTCTCTTCCTCCGCCCCTTTTTTTGATTTTTTTTACCTGCTTTCTTATCTTTTGCGCTGCGACCGTCATGACGATGCAATTCGCATGTAAGTAATCAATGATTCTACAACTAGCCTCACCCTGGCTGTATTCTCCATACCCTTCCATCTCTGAATGTAGTGATGATTCCTTTCTTTAGGAAAGCAAATAATGACAGATGATAGTCGTGGAGGTCGGATATAGAGAATATCAAACCAGCTGAATCCCCCTTAAATCCTAGTTTAGATTGCCAAACGAATTCTACAACTCCGCGGTTGTCCACTTAATACACCAACTTGAAAGCACTACATTCTATACGGTACTAACCACTCGAGTTCCATTTTTTTATTATCCCCTTTTATTCGTCCATTTACTAATGCGTTTGATTGTTCCCCGCTCCTATAGATCGATCGGTAAAAGAGGTGGGCTTGGTCACGGGCCCTCCCGACCTCCACGAACTACAAGGCTTTACCAAACCCCAGGGGCTGATCCGTTTTATGACATATAGTCCCAATGGCTCCTATTTCGCCTGGACTTCCCCAACGGCCGTTCACATTTACAATGTAGAAACCAAGACTGTAACTCGGGAGATTGCCCGACCCAATGTGGTGGAGCTTGCGTTTTCACCCTTGGCCACGTATTTACTCACATGGGAGCGGATGGTAAAACAGGAGGACGGCTCCCCACACCAAAATATGGTGGTATGGAACACCGCCACGGGGGAACAGGTAGCGTCGTTTTCCCGTAAGACGCAGTCCAATTGGGCGTTGCAGTGGTCCGCCGATGAATCGTATTGTGGCCTTTTGGTTACTAACGAAGTGCGCTTTTTTGATCCTGCCAATTTTGCCAAAGGGATCCATTGTAAGTTGCAACTGGATGGTATGCAGTCCTTTTCGTTGTCGCCGGGACGGTCGCCCTCCGTCGCGGCCTTTGTGTCGGCCCGTAAGAGCATGCCCGGGATGGTGCGTTTGTATTCTCTGGGTAACTTCCGTCAACCGTTGGCGCAAAAAACTTTTTTCAAAGCCGACAAAGTGAAAATGATTTGGAATACTCTTGGGACCAACGTTCTCGTTTGGACCTCGACAGAAGTGGACAGCACCGGTAAATCGTACTACGGTGAGACCAACCTGTATTATCTGACCGTGGCCGGTAATTTTGACTGTCAGGTAATTTTGGATAAGGAAGGTCCCATCCACGATGTAGCGTGGAATCCTGACGCCAGCGCCAAGGAGTTTGCCGTGGTGTACGGGTATATGCCAGCTAAGGCCGCTTTGTTTGACCGACGTGCCAGCCTTGTTCACGATTTCGGCACTGCTCCGCGTAATTTCGTGCAATTTAGTCCCCAGGGGCGTTTTGTTGCCGTGGCCGGCTTCGGGAACTTGACCGGCCAGATGGACATCTGGGATCTCAAACATCGCAAAAAGTCCAGCAGCTTCGATGCCAGTAACACCACCTTTTGTCAATGGTCACCCAGTGGACGGTATCTACTGACCGCGACATGTTCCCCTCGTTTGCGGGTGGATAATGGTATTAAAGTGTGGCATCACACCGGAGTGTTGTTGTATCACCAACCTATGCATGAGCTCTACCAGGTATGTTGGCAACCCCTTCCTACTTCCAAGTTTCCTGACCGTGCCGCCTTATCACCTCCCCCCAGGGGTACCGCTGTGACCAATGATACTCCGAAGAAATCCACGGCATCAGTGGGTACCTACCGGCCGCCACACGCTCGCGGCACGTCCACTCCTCCCGTGCTTAAGTGCACTGAACAAATGCCGCGGTCCACGGTACCCGGCGCTACCTTTACCAGTAACGGCGGTGGTAACCAAAGCAAGGGTGCGGATTTCACCAAGCGCATTCGGACGATCAGCCGTAAGCTAAAACAGATTTCCGAGCTT
Source organism: Dispira simplex (assembly GCA_027478255.1). Lineage (NCBI taxonomy): Eukaryota > Fungi > Kickxellomycota > Dimargaritomycetes > Dimargaritales > Dimargaritaceae > Dispira > Dispira simplex. The sequence goes on along the minus strand of JAOPJG010000261.1, from coordinate 2,481 downwards.
AAGGAACGTCAGCAAAACGGGGATACCCTTGATCCCAAACAGTTGGAGAAGATCGCCAACGAGGCCAAACTTGTTACGGAAATTGAAGATCTCAAAGTCCAGCGAAGCCAGTGTAGTAACGGTACGGTTCCTGCCTAGAAAGAAGGAGGGAGAGGAGAGACCTACGAAAGAGGGAAATGAAAGCAAACCTATGGATAATTCGTTACCGTTGACGGCAGGCAGTGTGAGGTAGATAAGCATGACACCAATTTTCGCTTATTATTTTACTATGCTTTTTCTTTCGTTTTCTTCGATCCTAGTTTTTCACCTGTTATAGCTTTTTTCCCGACCATCCACAGTACATATTCGGACATATCAGTAAGATCCCATGATAAGTGATAGATCCTCGTGCCCATCCTACGGGACTGATCGGTATCACTGGTATAACCTGCTTGGATTTTGTGCGTTATCACTTGTTGTATCTTCGCGAAATGTCGGTTTATCAGATCAAACCTGTTTGTTATTTATAGTTTGGATTTCAACAGCGTTTGGCACAGTGACCGCCATAATAAATGTGTTTTTGTTACTGGGAACGACTTATGGTTACTATACAGTGATAGTGTTTTCATCCCACCAAGTGAAAACGAGTGGCACAAGGCCTGATGAAGATGGAATAAGACTGGGTCTGGTACTCTCTACCAATAAACGTAACGCTGCACATAATGACTGCCCACAGTAACACGTGCTGAAGGAGAGAACTATTATCAGCCGTAAGCAATCCCTACGTTTCGCTTATCGTTACCGTATCTTTTGTGATCTACTCCTCTACGAGTAGGACGGAACCCTTTGCATATTTTTAACCAGTTTGCCATTCTCCCACGTTATATAGGCGGTCAACCCAAACCAAGCGTTATTTGACTGCATTCACTTTGCTCTGTGAATTACTATCCTGTACGAAATACCATATTCACTTTACAATTTTACCCTAATCAGACTAACCATGCCTCCATTTGGTACTTCCGATAAGGGAAAGGCACCCGCCACGATTACTCCACCAGTAACCCATGCCAGTGCCGACGAGACTGCCCCAGAAGAAACCCATTCGCATGGCACTCCAGTGGCCAACAAGGCACCAGGTTTGGCCAATCGGCTACTGCGTTCGGCCAGGACTCTACTAAACCCTACTCTGACTCCAAGTGATATTAACACTACGCTGGACGTACGGTTGGACCAGGGTAAATCAACTCAAGTCACCCGGCACCACTCAAAGTCCCAGGGATCCACTACAACCCCAGAGCTCTACGAATATCAAGCTCGGGGGTGTACATCAAACAGTGATAACGGGAGCGCCACCGCTCACTTATCTCATGCAACATCCGTCCGTAGCGAATTTCTATCCCCGGGACGAATTGGACCAGGAACATTGTCAGTCGCTCAACGAACTGGGGAGGATTCCCTGACTCAGTTATGTACTGCAGTGAATCAGTTAGACCTACCATCGGCATCGTTTAGCCAGGATGGCCCGGTTTTACGTGACCCATCAACTTCTGGACCAACCACACTGTGGTGGGCCCCTCCTACCCACGAAGTTTGCCATGATATTGTCGGTCTTTTAAACCACCCCCAAGGTTTATTCGACGAAGTGTTTTACACGGATCCTCGGGAATTAACCCATCGGCAAGTCAATCAACGGGCCCCACTGGCAACCTTTTCCCCGAATCCCCCTTATTCGAGCCGCATACTTGAAGAACTAACTGATAAATCTTTAGAACATGCCCTCCAATTCTATCTTACCGAGTTTACCAGTTATACCGACGAAGTGTACGGTACTGGTATTACTTCTTCCATGGCCATTGATCGTACGTCACGAATAACCCCGAGTGACAATGACCACTCCCAAGATCCGGAAGGGGATGTAAATAGCGTACTAGAGTCTACGTGGTCTGACCATCGACCAGGTACCAGTTCGTCGCCTTCTACAGAGGCCGCCAAGTCGTCTGAACGCCAAAGTGTGAATCGTTTGATTATGTTACAGCACCATTTACGCCCACATTTGTAGTTGGTACGTAATCGGAGGAATGCCTCCCCCCTTGTACATAGACACATTTGTCTCACATCCAGTGTCTGCTACACCGAGCGCGTGGAATAAATCTAGGTTAAACCACCTTGAATAATGATCATTTACGGATAGGCCTGCTGCCGTGTGCATCATGTTGACTTCAAATACCAAAATTCGTAAATAGTTGCTTGTATAGTGGAATAAAAATACCTAATTTATTCGTATCCTAAGCAAACAATGAACAGTGAAAGGATTTGTGATATACGAAATTGAAAAAAAAACATCACTAAACAAGAAAGAGCCATAGATACCTTAAAAATCCGAAATTCAACGAAACAACCAACGCCAAGTAACTCCACCCAACGCCACTAATTAGGATTCCAACAACATACGTACGAATTCCTCATAATGGATATTACCATTCTTGTCCGTTTCCACGCCCT
>JAOPJG010000260.1:0-31537 GCA_027478255.1 Dispira simplex | reverse complement strand
AGGACATCAATATTGGGGTCTACCCCTCTTCAATGGCCTAGGAGTACTACTGCCATTTGGAGTAGTGCCTCCTGGCACTACAAATTTATCATTGGGTTCAGAAAAGTCATCATCAAAAATCAGTGGTGTTTTGATTTTATTTTTTACTGTTATTTTCTAGGTTTTGACAGCATATTTATACCTGTCAAAATTCTGTCTGGAATCAATGCCCACTCTTCAGTATTCAAAATAAAGTCATACTCCACTCTAGTCTTTCATACAGTTCGAGTTTTAGGTTGTTTGGGTGAATTAATCTATTTTTAATACTGTATTGGTCCACTCAAGTTCGTAGACTTGTTTTAAGTGTATATTTCATTGAGTATTTTCATGAGATCCGAACATTCAGATATAGTCCAGTCTATTGTGTATTTTCGAAAGGTCTGAATTTCCTGATTTAGTTTATTTTATTGGTAAATCTCGTAAGATTCAGTTCTCAAATCTAATAGTTTTGTCATAGGATTTCGTGCAATCTTAATCATTTCGTAGGGGGGTATTTCTTTGACCTCAGATTTATTATGTTTCGTTGAGTAAAAGTGATTTGAGATATTGTATTTCATACCTCCAGTTTCGATTTCATTTCGATTATTGTGACAGATCTAACAGTTTTATTGGATCAAATTTTCTTAAGTATTATTCTGAAAATTCTATTTATTGATTAGTACAATTTTTTTATATTCCATTTCGTGGAATCTAGCATTTGCGATGGCAGGTGAGTGACGTTCTTCACAAAACCCATCCAGTCAGGTGATCCATGAATGCACTACATATTCACCTACTTCATAGTAATGCCTCCACAAAAAACGATGGACAAATACCAACCGTTACCCTCAGATAGGTCATACTCTGCCCATGTAGCTGTGATGTACAATTTACCTTCATACTGAGAATAGCCCAGCTTCTAGTTGCATTATTCATCCAATTTGTTCTAAAACGTTCCTGAGGACATCATTGGCCGAATCTCTGTGTGGCAATACCGTCTTGTGTAGGGAGAAAACAAGGGGTAAACATCACACGATGAAGATTCCCAACTTAGAACCATGCTGGCTGACCTTTAGTGGGAGACAGCTCGTTTGTATGGTAAATTAACTCCATGTCACTGCCCTTATTTAAATTTATGTTCTGAATCCCCGATTCACTGGTTTGCATTTACTCATTGTGTAGTTGTCGTACTATATTTCCTTATTATACTAACCGCCATTTCGTTCTTTCTTTCTGATTTTCTAGCCAAACGCAAACTAAACCATGCGTGCTTACCTCTACAACGATCAGGCCCCTGAAATAGATCCTCGGGAACCACACGAATTCCAACCAAATGTACCTGTGACCCAAGAAGAATTGGCCCAGTTCGGCGTGTTATATTGGTCTTGTCTGGGGTCCAACGGTTTGAAACAAATGGAAGCAGTAGCGAAAGAGCGTCACTATAAAAACCGAGACGAAATTACTATTTCTCCAGACCGACTTCCCAATTTCGAAGAAAAAATCAAGACGTTTTTCACCGAGTAAGTGTAAAGCGGTGTGGTGAGATTGGTAGGTGTGGACCAGCTGGATAGAAGCATTAATTTAATGCTCGTACATAAGCGAGGGATAAAAGGGGGGGTAGTAAGCAAAAACGTAGTGGTACGAAACTGACCAATTCTGAAAGTAGGAAAACTTAACCGTCTGCGAATAATAAATTGATGTTGTTATGATATAGACATATTCACGAGGATGAAGAAATTCGCTTCATCCTTGCCGGTTCAGGTTACTTTGATGTTCGGGATCTTCAGGACCGCTGGGTGCGTATCCATGTGGTGGGAGGGGATCTAATGGTCTTACCTGCGGGTATTTACCACCGGTTCACCCTGGATATCAACAATTTTATCCACACCATGCGTCTTTTCAAAGACGAACCGAAATGGGAAGCCATCAATCGTCCCTTTGCCGATACAGTTCCCTGTCGTACCGAATATCTCCACAAGTTTCAATCCATCTCCTAGGTGTTATCCATAGGGGCACTTATTTCTCGTCTATATAGCGATTTGGAGTAAAGATACCCTAGCTACGATTTAAGCAATAGGGCTTTGTAAGGGACCTATTCAAATCTGATGGATTTTTTTATATAGTTGAAAAAATTACTACTTGTATCTTACCATCTTCAAGAGACTTTACCCATCTTGGCAGTTTTTTTTGTATGTGTGTGATTAATACAGTAATTCGCGAAAGAATTTGCACGCGATGAAAGATAATTTTGCGCAATCAAGGATACTAGGTTTGCGACGGGTAGCCGACATGGCTGAGTTGTGATGAAAGCACAGTTTGTGGTCCCACGCCAATGTGGTGTGCGTTGGTGGGCACTTGATAAAGAGCTTAGCAGCTATTTTTATGAGACTTTCACATACTATGGCAGTCAGTTTCTTTGTTGCCTCTGGTGGTACTCATCTAGATACTCATCTTCAGAGGAAGCGTAGCGAGGGCATTAAGGTGTTTCAATTCCGAAAGCAGGGCCATACTCTTCAAGTGATTCTGCAAAGAGAATTGTTAGGTATGAATCTGGCTGTGTGTGTCACCAGCAAAAAGCACTGGTATTGTCTGGTATGTCATGTATTGATTGTTGTCTGGATGTTCTACTGCTAAATACTAATACACATCATTGTGTGTTTCTGTTAATTTTCTTCCTTGCTGCGCATGTTCTCCACTCATCAACGCCAATGTGCTGGCTACCTGCTGCAAACCTAGTATCCTTGATCTCACAAACTTCTCTTTTATTGGGCAAATTCTTTCATATAGTAGCTGTTATACATCACCTATTACCCTATGTAACTATTTAGACTCACCGGGTTCCATTGTGCGTCGTATAGCTTCCGCTTCGGCGTCCAAAAATTGGCGCTGTCTATCGTATTCCCCATCCGATATTTCACTGTGGTCATCCCCATTGTCTTGAGTATCCGACTGCTGTGAATCATCGTCACTAGCAAATTCTTCTTGTTGGGCGAGATGAGCCATAAAATCAATGGCCCGTCGCTGCAAGTCAGCCTCGAGTTTGATCATTTGCATTTTCTGGTAATGTTCTTTTTGAAGTTCCAGAGATTCATCCATGGACATAATCTGTACTCGTGCCGGTTTTTTACCCAAATACTTGGCCCGTGGATTATTCGTAAACCGTGGAGATTGCGGTGGAATCACGGTTTGACAATTAGTTCCTGATGGGCGATTAGGGGATGATGGTGTCGATAGGGATAATTCATCCATGGTAGCACCCAATTGTTCCACATCGGCAGAAGATATTGATCTGGTGGGCTGCCGTTTCAGGGCATGTAAACGAGCCATCACTGCTCGTTGGTTTTCCCGCACCCCTTTGCCACCATCAGGTCGGCTTTGCAAAAGTGCACTGTACGTGAGTATTTCCAATGGTTACAATGGTGTTTTTGGTCATATACTTATTAATTAGTTAATAAAATTAATGATAATAGACACACCCTCTCTTTCTCGCCAACTACACGACACTGCAGACAGCGTGTTTACTACACAGCTACCATTCCATTAGGTATTTTCTATCGTCTACTAATATGGAACAATTAGATTCCGTGAGTTACCTGGATATGCACTGCCCTCAACCAGCTATATTCACTACTTACGTATCTTGAAGAATTTTGGCATTGACAGTGTAGCGTTCCTCCAGTTCCGCTAACGTCATTTCCCGAACCGTTTTGTGGGGACCCAGAGGCCGACCTAAAATGGAGGAACTAAACACATTCTTACGGGTTCGATTGACCAGGCCTATTTTCGGTACGGATAGCTCCCTGGTATGACCTGATGAGGCAGGAGAGGACGGATTAGAAGAGTGGTCTGTAGGTGAGGAATTCGCCATGGTTGTACGAATGACGGAAAAATATTGTGGTGAACGTTTTGGGTAAGTTACTGGGAGACTGGTCTAATGCAGAGTAAACTCAATTTACAAAGGCAAAAAGGATAAGAGGAAAATGAAGAAATAATTGTCGAACGATGAAAACTCGCCCTTTTTAAAAACGAAATATGGCAAAGTGAATAGACCATTCACAAGCCCAAAAGCACTAAATAAATTTTAACTATCCGTTGCCAACAGATCATAAGCAAGACTTGGGAGAAGCATCAGATATTTTTTACTTGAGTCTGGGATAAGAGTAACACCGGGTACTGGATCTAGATAGTACTCAGTCACCGATACGGAATTATGAGGGCTCCAGAGTTCAAAAATCGAATAATAGTCAAGGAGTTATCTGTTTATTTTTGATCATCGGCATTGTCAGAAAAGTGAACACAAAAAAATCCTTAGTTAAAACCGGATAGAAACTAATGGCATTATGCAATATCGAAGTAGTGAATGTAGAGCAGGTTGTGTTTGATACAACAACGACCGAAAAATATAGAGCCCGGTCGACGTCATTGAGAACCTCGATCCAAAGCATGGATAATACGTGCCACTGCGTCGTCAATATGTCGCATGATGGCTTCCTGGTGTTGGGCCAGTCGTTGGTCAACGTAACGGGTAAGTTGGACCATGATATTATTCCCTACCGGGTTAGCACCGTTCATATTATGAGTTGGGGCCGTTGTTGGTTGGGTGTCAACTGGTTTCGCAGGAGATTCGTCTGGGTGTGCCTTTTCGAGATCACTCTGAACGAAGCCCAGAGACGTATTGCACTCGGAGAGACCAACAGCGTGGTGACGAGTGGCAGGTATGTTCTACAATAGTTTTGGTAGCCAGTGATATACAATTGTAGTACCCGTTAGGCAAACATCTGGTTCAATTAGAGCAGGGGAGTACATGTGATCCCCCCGCGCAGTATCCCGCTAGTGAGTAGATGCCTATCATTCCCCGTTAAAGAGCATACCGTATTTTGGCCACTTGTACTTACCGTATTCAGTGCCAAAGATGATAACAGGGTAGAGATAGCGTTGGATGGATTGTTCCCTCCTGATAATAACATGGTCAAGGAGGTTGGAAGCGGCGTATTCGTAGTAAAAGAGGTCAATGGCGGGGCGGGCTCTGAAAGTGTACTAATAGTAATAACATCCAAGTATACATGTGCGATCCTTACTTCTTCCTGGACTTGCTTTGGCCGGGAGAGCAGCTGGTACAAGTTGCGTATCGGTTAATGAGCGGGACGTCAAATGGATCCTCTCACTCTAAATTTGTAGTTAGTACCACAAAAAGATTACGAACAGGGTGAGACAATAACCAGCCATAATGAGGATGCCGTGGACATACTTACCCGTATATTCATCGTTTGACACATGGATGACGTCGTTTCGCATTGGGCTCGTTCGAGAAAAATATAATACCACGACCCGTCCTGTATAGGTTGACTGGTAACATGTAGTTATGATGGATCAGAAAAATCGGGGGGAGGGGGTTAGATCACAGGGGTTTGGTAGTTACTTTCTAATACGAATACATTTAAGCGAGGTCCGTAGTTACTGCTATATGGGGTTTGTGAATCCGTACCTGATATTATTCGGGGAGTTCAGTGGAGTATTGGTGGCTTGTAATAGAGTACCTCGCGGGCTAGTGCCGATGTATTGACCGTCCTCACGGCACTCCACTAATCGAGCATTGCTTACTAGATACAACCTTTGCCATTGAAATGGTCGTTTGCTGCAGTGGGTGTCCTGTACAGTGAGCTGAAGAGTGGGAATCGTAACTGTGGTATCATCCACACTTTGGGGGGTGGGTAAAGGTCGCAACGTGACCCAATCCGTTACGGCCAGCTGTTTTCGATATGTTTCGGGGGACAAGGACTCTATTTCGAACAATACATTATTGTAGAAAAACGGTTAATCTACCGTTACCTAATATCACCGCTCCAAGGTTAACCTCTACGTACACCCCGTTTTCCCCGGTGGTAATTTCATGTTTGCACTCGTCGTTTTGTATACTCTCCCCCTCTCGCGGACTCTGCATTTTTTTCAAGAAAAAAAACGGGTCTAATGGAAGTGACTAGGATGACTTATGTTTATTTCCATAGCACTTACCCTCTTGGACCGTGTTCATTGTGCCGATTCCTTTCCATGGAAGGTGTTGTCCCGTTGTAGGGCTTGGCGAGAGATCCCAATTGGAACTCATGTCGAGACGAAACGTCATGGTAGAGGTTGGTGGTGAGTCTGTCATAACAGGAGTCAAGTAAAGGGTGGGAGATTTGACCAAGTCATCGCCAATTCAAGCAGACATAAAGTTTTCCGAAGCGAGTAAGTAGTAGCCAGCAGGTATGCGTCCATAAACATCGTCCCACTATACCGTACCATGTCTAAGTTCACAAAGACCAGAAGAGAGTTTTTTTTTTCTCATCTGTATGCTACGTACTTGACAAGCCAGCCACTTTCCATTTCTGGAATACCTTCCTTTTTATTGTTGCTTCTGCAATTTGTTCTCCCTTGGCCAACATTAGTTGTCTTTTGCTGCCCGTATCCCTAAACCCGAAAACGTATAATAACAACTACCACTAGTGGGCCATAAGTACACCAACAGTAAAGTACGGCTTTTGCACCAGCCACCATGGCACCTATGGTGTTCCTGAGCCGCACCGCGACGTTTTCGGCGGCCCACCGCTTACATTCAAACCAACTGGACTCGATAGAAAACGCCCGCATTTTCGGTAAATGCAACTGGGCGAACGGTCATGGCCATAATTATCGAGGTAGGTTATCGTTACTGTTAGAGAATGGATACAATAATGACCCTTGTGGCTCATACCCTGACAAAAAAATGGACATTACCCAATACGATTAGCATATACTCTGTTCACTAGGTTTCGTGGCTTGTTGGTAATGGAGAGCCCGAGCACTCGAGTAACACATTTCCGTTCAGGTCAACAGTATATACTCATTTCCCTCTATTAACCCTAATTTGGCGAATAATGCTGATAATATTCTTGTCGTAATATTCTTGACAATAGTGGAGATTACCGTTAAAGGACGGGTAGGTATACCTTAGAAAATAGATAGTACATTCTTAACTTTGACCTCTATGTTTAGCAGTACCACTATGCGAATACTACTCCCGTTTGGTATTGTTAGTCGTACCTAGTTCCATACATATTGCGTGACCTGAATCTCATTTTACTTTATCTATTTCTGGTGAATTACACGGGTGATGTTATTATTGGCGTTTTTTTCGCTACTGTTTACCGATAATACCGTAGGTTGACCCGGTAACAGGTATGGTCATGAACATCACTGATTTAAAAGAGGCCATCCAGAAAGCTATAATGGACCCTCTGGACCATCGAAATTTGGACGCGGATGTAAAATTTTTCCGTGACCGCCCTAGTACCACCGAAAACTTGGCTATTTACATATGGACGAATATTCAGACCTATTTACCACCGAACCTGTTGCACCGCGTGCGAATAGATGAGACGGACCAAAATCGAGTGGAGTATTATGGACCGGAAATCACAGGGTAAATGTAATTGTTGATAATGAAACGGGCATTGCATGGTACTCTTGTGACGGTGGTATGCTTAGTTATTTTATCGACGACTCGTTTTTGATTTTACGTTTCGTTTTATATTAAATATCTATTGATAGTCGCAAACATCATTATTATATACTTTGGTGCCGATCAAAATTTGATATTGAGGATTGGGGGTATTTGGATGGCGGAATGTAACGATGTGGAGATTAGAATATGGCGTATGAGAGAAGTAAAGCCATGGTCACCTGATCATTTTAGGTTGTGTGGTAGTAATGGCTAGCCAAAAAGGGCTTGAAAAATGCTGAACGTTTTTTTTTTTTGGCAATTGATAAAAAAAGGTATTTACCATACTCAACCGCGGCATTTTCTCCAAGTCTACTTTTCATTGTCCTATTTAATCTAACTGTATTTATTTTCTTAACTGAGATTATGGTCCGTATTGCCAAACCAGCGCCCAAGAAGCCTTTCGAGGCCACCGGTTTCCAGGTGACCCCACTAAAACCCCAAAAGGAATCCACTGAGTCACATTTCTCAGAGACTAAAAATACCCAGGCACACTCGTCTAAACCACGCACCCAATGGAAACATGCCCCGTATTCAAAATCACGAGGTCGAGGTCGTGGCCGGGGCCGGGGCAGAGGAGGCAGTCGCAATTTCGACCAACGTCCCCAACAGAGTCAGCAATACATGTCTCAATCGGCCATAAAAAATAAGGCGTGTTTTTCCTGTCGGCAACATGGCCATGTAACCAAGGATTGCCCTATGGCCAAGGACATGGGTGTGGGTAAATGCTACCATTGCGGCCAGTCCGACCACACCAGTCGTCACTGTGCGCTACCCAAAGAGGAACAAACGTTCCAGTTTAGTACATGTTTTATTTGTAAAAACATGGGCCACCTGGCTAGCAAGTGTCCCCAAAATAGCAACGGTATTTACATCAACGGTGGAGCCTGTCGATTATGCGGTTCCAACCAACATTTTGCCCTACACTGTGGCAAGGTCACCCAGAAAGCACCTACTGAAGTCGTGGGCAAAATCACGGCGGACCAGGGTGGTGACGACGATGACATGTTTGTCACCTATTATGAAATGGACAAGAACAAGCAACAAAAATCATCGGATGAGGCAACTGTTGCTAACTCGGGACACCCAATGACCCAGGCTGTATCTTCAGCATATAAAATCACCAAACCCAAAATTGTCAGTTTTTAGGATTGGGTTTATATTCCCACTCTACAAATTCAAATAAACACAAGGCATCCGTTCACTAAATAATGCCGCCATACCACTACTACCTACACATAACATGTAACGTCAGGAAGACTGTTAATCTCTATGTTTTCCGCCTCCACCACTAATCCATAATACGTGGCTCAACCCTCGCTTACGCTTTTCAGCTCCTTATAATTCACTTCATTCATTCCCTCACTGTACCTATCTGCTTCTCTATCTTTCCACTCTAAGTGACACAGTTTATTCAGTTTATTGTTTACATGCTCCTGTATGTCCCTAGTTTATCGCTTATACACAAGTTTAGTTTAAGTAAAGGCTATCGTTTACTCAAAGAATAGCAAAAATAAATTACCCATAGTTTTACATGGGACCATCCTCTCCTGGTTCCCTAAAGTCTGGCTTGCTTTCCGGTGTTTGACCAGGCAAAATTGATTTTCTGATCAGCCCCCGGTTGGATAACGCAGTTGATGACCTGTACTTGAGGTGACTCCCCTAGGAGTTTCAAAGAGTCCAACAAAGCTTGGCGTAATTCTTCGGGCGTACATACGTGGTAACCTTTGGCTCCTAACCCTTGAGCCACCAAATCATACCGAGTGTCTTGACTTAGTGCGGTGGGCGGCAGCTGGTGTCGATTGGCCAAACGATCATACCCTTCTGGGGACACACCGTGGTAGATGCCGCCATTATTCATCACGATAATGATTAAAGGGATGCGGGCCCGTACTGCTGTTTCGACTTCCATGGCACTGAACCCAAACGCCGAATCCCCCATGACAGCCACCACGAGCTGGTCGGGGTAGTACAGTTTAGCCGCAATGCTGTATCCTAGACCAACACCCATCGTACTAAACGTACCCGCATCCAGTCGGTGGCGAGGTAGTTCGCAATGGAATACTACCCGGCCGATATCCATGGAGTTGGCCCCTTCGTTAACAATCACCGTGCGGTGGTAATCCGCACCCAGGGCCTGCTTAACTTCGTTGTATACTCGGTGATAGGTCATTGGTACCGTATCTTCCGCCAGCAAATCTCGTAATTTTTCCTGATTGCGGTGGATAGATGGGGTGAGCAGTTTCCGGAATTCAGAAGAAACGGGAGGCAACTCCCTACTAACCAGTGCATCGTTGAGCTGGGTGACTACCTCACCAATGTCCCCTACCAGTGGTATATCCACCGGACGGTTACGACCCATTTCTTCGGGTGAGATATCCACCTGGATTAACTTGGCCTTGAAACCAAATTGTTGTCCAAAGTGCAGCATCCAGTTAACGCGCGCTCCCAATAATAGGATGACGTCGGCCCGCTTGAGAGCTTCTGACCGAGCCGAACCAACACACTGCGGATGAACGTCCGACACTACACCTTTTCCCATGGGGGTGGGTAAAAAGCTCCAGCTTGTGTACTGGATTAGTGCCCGGACTGCGGATTCCGCTCTAGCGTAGGCAGCACCTTTACCGATAATCACCAATGGTGCTTTAGCCCCGAGAAGACAGTCCACCGCTTGTGTTACCCAGGCCGGATCGGCCAAAGTAGTGAGTGGCTGAATCGGTTTCGGGATAACGAGTGCGGAAGCGCTGGGATCATGATCCATGCTGTCAAGCGATGCGGTAGAGGCCTTAATGAAATCCCCGGGAAGTTCAACAAAACAGGGACCGGGTCGCCCCACGATACTGGTGTGAAAAGCGCGGGTCAAAGTGGCGGGTAGTTGATCCAATGTAGGCGGTTGGAAAGCATATTTGGTATAAGGGCGACACGCAGCCACCTGGGGAAATTCTTGAAAGGCACCCTGACCACGCTGGTACGTTTCGCAGGATCCCCCCAGGAGTACCATCGGCCAACAGTTTTCCTGGGCGTTGACTACACCTGGTAGAGCGTGAACCACGCCCGGTCCCGCAACGACTAAACATACGCCGGGTTGTCCGCTCAGGTAACCCCAGGCACTGGCGGCGTAACTGGCTGACTGTTCATTGCGGAAACCGACAAACTGTATGCCTTGAGCTATACAGGCCTCGCCTACTTCCACAATGGGTACACCTACGATGCCAAAAACTACACGTACTCCGAGGTTTTTGAGGGTGGTGGCAATGAGATCCGCTCCAGTGATGGGAGACATGGTAGAAAAGCGCGAGAGGTCTTTCGGAAGTTGGAGTAAACCTATGTCACTGACCTCGACGATAGCCGTGGTTTATAAGTGTGGTTAAGAGTGTGAACAAATAAGTGGGACATTAAAACCTACGAGAAGTAGCTATGGCGTACACCCGAAATTGGTAGTGAACATAACGGTCAGAGAAGGAAAAACATAAAGCAGAAGAAGGTCTTTAAGGAAAATTGAGAGTCAGCCATGACGTTTGGCAACCAAAGCCAAGTGAAACCAAACTTGGACTTGTTTCATTACAAGTGAATGTGTTGGTACAGAGGGTTTGAGGGTCATGTCTTCACCCATGGCAAATATTTCCTTGTGACTGACTCCAACAAGAACCTCCACATTTCGTGCGGACTGAGCATCAACACTCCAGGTGTTGCTGTTCTCGGTGTAAAACTCTTAGCCTTGTTTTACATTTAGTATTCGTTTCGTGACTTGTTTCGTTAGTGCTATACTTGTTTTTTGTACCCGAGGTTTTGCCATGCCGACTCCAACGACGCAATCACTGGAAGAGTACTTTGAGCTTCTCGGTCGGCAAGTGGAGCGAACTAATACCTATGAGCAATACCAACAGCTGCTTGATGTCATGCGAACCCGGTGGCTCAATGTTTTGGTGTCAAACCAGTGGCTTGTGTATTGGTATGTCGAACTACAGTGCTGTGCATTGGAAATGGAGGCCAGGTCCGCTGCTGATTCGGCAACCGTGGTAACCTGTCATGAATCAGAGCCGACTTGTCTCAACCACCCCCCGTCCAGTTCCTCTGATATATCTAGTGAATGGCGTACCTTGTACAAACGTGCTTTGTTGTATAATGTCGACATTGAAGTTGTTCCCATTCCTGACCCTTATTCCACAGATACTAAATCACATTCTACCGAGTCCAACAACTTAGCCAATCTTCCCACAGCACTGTTCCGAACCGAATACTTACACACCTTGGGTTGGTCATTTCGCTACAACGGGTTAACCTTACGTTTCGAAATACTACAGGGCCCCACCGTTTCCTCCAATACCCTTGTACAGTAAGTAAAAGTTCATACAGTAAGCAGCTGGGACTTGACCACCGTTTTTGCTGTTATAAGCGCTTAGGGAATTCCGTGGCCAGTCACAGATTCCAATTTCTGCTAATTAACCCATTGCTTGTATAGCTCTACTGGATATGTTGGCTCTACGGGCAAAAATAAACTTGCAGGCATTGTCCGTTTACCATCCGATTGTCCCCTCCGATCTTGGCCATCCAAAAACAGTTTGAGCACTACTTTAAGCATATCTGGTTATCCCCTTCATCACATCTGCCAACTTTGGATACGCACCACAGTATCATTTCCTGGTTGAAATCCGTCGTTTATAGCCAGTTAGACAGATTCGGCCAACGTCATCCACCAATTTCACAAAACACTATTAAGAACCAAAAGGGACTTTGTGAGTGATACTCCTTTCTTTCTGCTCAATTGACTAGTTACATGACATCTAATCCTCGGTGAAAAATCGCTCTTCCACTTGAGAGTGACTTACTGGTCTCTACCAATGGCTATTCTCGCCCAGTATCATTTTCTTTAAACAAGGCATCCCCTAAAACCAAAAAACAACAAAGAACGCCCTGATCCCTGTTAACGAACTCGTCGTTTGATGTACTCCAACCCAACGGGTGGGGTGTATTCAAGGGTGTCAACGTCGGGTGATGCCAGTGACTTGGAGTTGGCATTATCCGCTGAGGTTACACGAATACATGACCTTCATTGATCCTTCTGTACCTGGATTTCCAAGCTACCTGTTGTGGTCGGCAAGAGGGAAGTGGCGTTTGGCTATGTGTTTTTTGGGTAACTTTATTGACCCCCTCCTCCCTCTTGAGAGTAGGAATAATGTCTCTATTAACTGCCTTTTTTTCCAAGATATTCTAGGATAAAGAAATTTGGGGACATTCTGTGGAAAATACACAGTAAATAGTATTGATAACACTGAAATAATATACTGGCGGAGAATGAGAGTTGGTGAATTCAGGGCAGAACTCTCTGTAGGAAAGAAATGACATCGGAGCATGATCTCCCCCCTGCGAGGTTGGTTGGGAAACATAGCGCCCTTTTTTTTCTTGTACTGCTCGAAGCTGTGCTACATCATCATTGCCAAGATGTGGTAGTTTTTGGTGATTGATAGGAGGTTGGGTGGTGAGTCGTGGTGAAGGTAAAAGGCGGACCTTACAAGGCATATGGGTGGCGTTTTTTTTCGACTAAATAACAAAAAATCCGCCAGAGCTCAGTGGATCTCTCACGAAATCCTAAACTGTAATTGCCATACTGAAACAGGAGCCAGCTCATCCGTCCCATGAACCCCCCCCCCTCCCATTCACCAAGGAAAGAGTCAAGCAACGTGATGGAAGAGAGAGACGGCGACCCTCCCACTGAACGCACAGCTGCAGATGATGACATATAACTACTCCCTTCACGAAATACATCCACCAGTCACACACAGCATTTAGCTTGAAGCAACCGGAGTTTATATTGTTCCCTAGGCCATATTCTAGTCTGCTATGATGACTATTTAAGGGTTATGTACCCGCGTTAGAATAGACCCTCGTGTTTAATAAAGATACTTGTTCTTAATGATAAATTGTCGAATACTCTCATACATTGTTTATTGCTTGTCTATTCGGGTGCCATCTCGCACTGCTAGCACTTAACCTAATACAATACCTTTGCTCCAAATCGCGCTATATAGACGAAAAAAGTACCTATATGACCATATATTTTTACTCAACCGTACTACCTTCCAGTTTGTCCACATGCTTTCTGCTTCAGACTGTGAGTAAATTCACGAGGAATGGGGCTGATAAATATCCTATCTAAGAATAAACTCCCTTTACCTGACCTCGATATCGCATTATAGGTAGAATTTCATATTACTAATATAATACAGCTTTTCCATTTTCCTGTCAGTCAGTACTTCGTTTAACAAGAAAGGACTATAATAGGGTTCAGGTTGCTGGTATGAGTAGGCACGAATTAAAAAGAGATGGGCTTTTTAGTAAGTAAACATATCTTTGCATAGAACAAGTATGCATTTTAACTAATAAGGGACTCCACTTTTCCTATCTCTATTTCCTTCTGCAATATTATATAGCGTACCTTGCTATCAAAATATGTAGGCTATTTTCATGAAGACAAATGTTGGTCTATTGGGTCAGCATTGGGAGCACAAGGCAAGGGGGGGGACATATGAAGAGATTACACTAACTTCCGGATCATCCCCACCTTTGGTCATCGGACCAGCTTCATTTGTACGGAACTGTTCATCCTTGTTGGTGAATGTGCCTTCCAGCTCCTATTCCAGGATGAAAAAAGAAAGATTTTAAGCCCTTGTCATGGTGCTTTATCCAACTACATGCCTAGTACGCAGTGGTCCATTAGCCAATGACAAGAAAAAAGAAATCACCAAGCCATAATGGCCTTGGTTGAGGACAGAGAATGGGGTATCGCCACTCCATTGCTACATGTGCTTCGGTGATAATAGTGACGTTGGTAGAATATCCACAATGAAAATTTTGAGAATATGCATCTCCACTTTTTTTTTGAAAATGTCAGCACTTACTATGATGTTCCAACCTCAATATAAATACCGAGTTCCTGTCTCCCCGTTGTTAGGCCGTTATATTACCATTGATATCAGCACCTAACATTTTACCAGTTCTTTCATATCCAGTACTCACTTTTCTCCATTTACCATCTGTTTTATACAACAGTCGTTACTTGGGAAAATCTCTCCTTCTCTTTATCCTGTTAATCCTCCTCCCTTATTCTCTACCAGTACAAATTGCAATTATGAAAATCCTGGGGGTATTAATCGGATTCTTGCTTATGACTTGCGTAACTGGCTTTATTTGCAGGGAACCCGAAAACAGATTGAGCTACACCGATCCTGATTGCGAAAGCTTGAGAAATTCCGCACTTAAAGTATGGGCGATAAAACATCCCGCGTTCGTTATTTGTGTTTCGATGAAGGAAATTTTTTTGGCAGAGAGTATCCCCGACGTAAAAATTTGGATGCCGGCGTTCGGCTACTGTTACTATACTACCACGTACTTCAAAAGTATCGAATTTAGCGTGGAACGATCAGTAAAGCTTTTCCGCGTTCATTCTGATAGGTACCATTCCAACTATGACGACTACCTGTACAGACACTGCTTCACGGTGGAACTGAGTACTTAGAATTTCTGTTACTAGGCAAAGCGGGGTTTTGCATATTGCCAGTAGGTTGGGCTTCGACTGCCAGGTCAGAGCTAAGACTAGCATAGCCTAAATCTTCGTCACCAGGGTCAGTGACACTAGTTCCAGGCACTTGGTGCTCTTGCATCTTTATTATCGTGAGTGTAGCACAATCGAAAGAGTAACAATAAATAAGCACATGAAATAACACAACACGTGACCAAAAATATGGAAATTCGATAGGAGAACTGATGACATAAAGGAACTTCGTAAAGGAAAATGGATAGTACTGTTATCACCTAGCGCAGTAACTAACCAGGGGGTAGATGGATACTGTTGATCGCAGAGCGTAGTATCTTCTCTAGAGAGTATTGGCCGGCTATACAAGTAGGGATCAATACAACAATCAACGCAATCTATGTCTCGCACACCAAGGATAACAGAATACTTAATTAAGTACGGAATACTAAGGGATGGGGTATAAATGAATGCCAGAAGCCACGTTTCCCAAGTGAAACTGGCCTATATACTACAGCTGGGTGACTCAGTTAGTCCGCTCAAAAGAGGAACAATGGCGGATCTACATATTGATCCTCAATCTCAGTGTAAGCTTAGTTTGGGGATTAACAATGTCAATTGTGCTTCTAGTCATATCGTAAAAGAATCGAGATCACAATAATAAAGATAACGAGTATATTAGTGTCGACATGTATATTTGTATTGCACATGAGGAAATCCACAATTGGAGGTGAGTTACCGCTATTTAACCGATTCATCCTAGTAAAGTTGCTTGGGGATTATGCACAAACTAATATGTGAGATGAATTATTTTATCGAGGTCTCTCAGCATACAAATCCTTGCTCAACTCAAGGTTCCAACCTAGAAAGTTACCTCCTTCGTTACTGATAAACTGGAGAGACCTGTGGGATACATGTAAAACGCGGTGCAACCAGGGTACTGCATTGCAATACTTAATGACTGGGGTTGCTTCTCAGGTCAACTTCAAACAGGGATTTCCCCTTTCCCCTTTTTCATAGTTTAGGGAAGTAGATTACCCTATTATTTTGAGAGGGGGGAATTCTATGAGGGCTTCTCTCCTCGAGTTCATCACAATAAGTGTAATGGATATGGGTGACTTTTTTTCGACTATATAGAGATTCGGAGCGAAAAATGTACCAGTTAAAAATTTAACCAATAGAATTTTGTGAACGACCCATTCAAGTTCGGCGGATTTATCCCTATATAGTCGAAAAAAAACTACCCATATTAGCACATCCTACGATAGAATAGTCGGCCATTAGCCCACACTAGGCTCGTTCTCGATTGGCATGGGCAGTATATATTTCCGGATTGGGGTAATAAACAGTTACGAACACGGTTTTCGTATTGTAGATTGTGCTACTTGTGATGAACTTTAATTGCATGATTTGCTTAAAGTATGTGTTCAAGGTTGCAAAATGAGACATTAGGCTTTTTAAATGGCTATATCTTGCAATTAAACTCGAAATAACGCGTGGAGCAGAAAGGACAATAAAATTTTAAGTCATACAAGTAACGATTTCTTTATAGAGAGCTGAGTATGAGGATCTAGCATAATGAAAGTAACGTCGCCAGTTCTTGTGAAATGAAAAATGTAAACAGCATGAATCCAACATCAAATTCCAAAAAAAATGTACACAGATACCTAGGCTCAATATCATGTCTAATAAAAATCAGCCCTCGATGGTGACAACCTGGAGGATTCACCAGTTAATATTCCGCTTGGGGAGCATCTTGGTCAAGTAGTAGGCCTCATCGTGACAGTTCGAGTCGATCCGTTTTTGTTCTGCATCAGGTAACCAATCTGTAATTCGTTGTATACGCCCCCTACTGCTGGGATGGGTACTAAGGTACTCGAGATTAACCTGAGATTCCGCATCACTCATGCGCTGCCAAAGTCCCACGGCGGCTTTTGGGTTAAAACAGGCCTGGGCCATGAGCTGCAACCCAATCATATCAGCCTCGGTTTCGCACTTGCGACTGTTGGGTAAAAGGATCCCTAATTCCAAAAACAACCGATTAAAACTAAGAAAGGATGGATCCACAAAGAAGCTGACCAAAAACTGGATGATCTGAAGAAATTTACCATAGGACATTTTCTCGGCGTGGTGACCGGCCAGCTGATGGGCAATTTCGTGACCCAAAACGGTGGCCAGCCCGTCAGCATCCTTGACAACAGGGAGGATACCTGTAAATACAAACACTTTTCCTCCGGGCAACACGAATGCATTGCGTTCGGGTGAGTCGATAACGTAGAATTCCCAGTTTAACGTGTCCATACCGCTGGCCCGGATAATACGCTCGGCTACCCGACGTACAAATACCGAGTAGCGGTGGGTTGGAGGTAGAATGTGTGAGCCGTATTGCCGCATAATCTCCTCATACGATTGTTTGGCAATGATTTCCATTTCTTTATCCGACACAGCCATGAAGCGACGGCGACCTAGTGGGTGGAGAAAGTCATTCGTTAAGCAGTAGAAGGAGTAGATAACAAACGAAAATGTGAGGGTTAGTTTGGGAGTGAGATAATGGTCTACCGGTGGTTAAATTTTATATATAGGCGAGGTTTATCAGCTACTCCACGTCTGTTTATCTCCATTACCAAGGGACTGTGTCTGGGTGAGAATGGGTGACTTACCGGTGATTGGAGCTTCTTCCAAATGTGCCAGGTAATATACAGTGATACCCGTACCGCCCACAGCGACCCATTGCCAAAATTGCTTCGATTGGAGCAATGGCCTATTGTTGCCGAACCTTTTGGGAGAAGGTGATTCTCGAACGTAGAAAACGGACCGTTGGGCGCTGACCGGCTGGGATACGGTCGGAAATGAAGTAGTACCGAGTGGAAAGCGACTGGGAAAAAAAGGTCGTGAGATGGCTACTTGGCGCTCTAGCCACCCATAAGACGAACGTAAAAGTGCAGAGCTGGGAAGACGCAGTCGAGTCCCCATGACGAGTGTGTTATATGGTGACAATAAAAAAAAGCAAGGAAGAGGAAGAAACAGATGTTGTCGTATGTGGCCACCACGCTGATCTAATAATTTTCTTTGAAATAAGTAGTGGAAATTGGGGAAGTAAAGGGTACAAACAATAGGTTGAAATACTGAGAATTACGACAGAATATTCAACAAAGGTGAGTTGGTCTGTATAGCATAGTAATGCTGGCCAAGGTTAGGTTCCAGGTGGTTGATTCTTTGGTTCCACTATTTGGTCTCTGGAACTGTGGAGATCTGGGCTAGACATTATTTTCACGTGATGATTTTTAGAACCTACTGTAGGGTAATATTGGGGGTTACGTCAGCCTGGGCGTGCAGGAAATATGCTAGTCGGAGAAATTCATCAGGTTAGGCGCAGGTACGACAATAGTGCCATTATATGCATCGTCAGCCATCGGACGAACCATACCATGAATACCAATATTTTAGAGATACGTCCGAAAGCATGTATTTTTTGATTAAAACCCAGCGTAATAAAGTTCGCGTCTAGTGGTGGCAATTAGCCAGAGATGGGGGCAGTGCCTCCCAAAAATTAGACAAGATCGACAAATATGCAACATATTTTACCAGATAAATAAATCCATGAATGCCAAAAAGGTGATGAGCATCAACCTGAACGACGATGACTTGACAAATTATATCACCATAGTTAGAGACCGACATACTATGGACAATCTCTTGGCGCGTGTGGTGAGAAAAAAAAAGGGACAAGTTACTCTGAGTTCGTTCTTGGTGTTCGCAAAGCATACTTTGAGATAATATAATCATCGATTCTCGCTGGTCACGTCTGTGGTTCGAAGTGATAAGGCTAAGCTGAATTTTATCCACTCTACTCCATGGAGTCCTTCTTAGTTTACTTGTTAATAGACCTGTACGTAGCTGGGCAAAGTGGGAGAAAGGGTAGTGGGGCCAAAACGGAGATGAGTCCAGTCTAGGCCAAGAAAAGATACATAATTCAGACAATTTTGCAACCCACCCGTAGGGCTGATAAATGCCACCAACAGCCCCTGCCTCTCAGCTGTTTATTCAAAAAGCAGTGTGCAAGGAAAAATGGTGGAGACACTAAACCTGCGCTCTCCTGACAATGACCTATCAGGGCCATTGTTGTGATAGTGGCAGCAGGATTTTCCCTGGCCTGTAGTCCTGCCTATTTTTAAGTGGGAGTATATTTTAAAACCGTCCTAGTCTACCCACCTCTTTTCTCTCTTCCTTTCTCACTTTCATTTCCAGTGTGAATTCTCTACTTTTTTATTCATCGTTTGTAGTTGTTCATCTGCTCTTTAATTTATCTAAAGGAAGCTACTCTAGTGTATACAAAAAAGATCACCACCCCGACACGCGTCCCACTCACGTTGTAACACGTAACTTTGATGTAAGTGCGGGGTACAACGTCGAGATAATAGAGTTTACCCCATCGCATACCTCCCGAGTGGTGCAACTTGGTACAGAGAGAAATATAAGGTATGGTTTCGCGTTGTGTGAGATTAGTGGATATTTCTTCGGACACGCCTATGACTATACTCTGCAATTGCTCGCCACGGCCAATGGCATTAGACGTTAACGTTGGGACTTAATAGTGAGTAGAAGTAGAAAAGTACCATTATTACATTGATAGGCACAATGGTGACGAGGTTAGGTCAAAAAGTGAGGGCGAAAAAGGCGGGTTATGCCATATCGAAAAGGCCACCTCCGCTCAGCTGAGGAGATGGCTGAAAGCCATATGGCGGTGTACCTTGTGCCGAACACACCACCGACCTTTTGGGACAAATACCACCTGAACCGTCCCGTGGTTTGTTTTCACAGTATTTTTTTGTCGGCCCTCGTTAATTTACTCCTTTTCATCCCCATTATATGGTGCGCATCTGTCTTGACGATCTGTATTTTATTTGGTATTTATTTATTCGACGGAGCGATTTCCAGTAATTTACCACTTCCCTTTCTTTTGTACTTCCCTGCATACGGTTGTATTCTTGTTCCTGACTCGTTAGCTTACTTTTTGGTATTTACCCGTATAGTTGACTGTTTCCTGGCTGGGGTTTCCTACCCACCCTCTATTCTCTCCCCTTTTCCAAGTTTGTATAGGTAGGCCCTTTTTCAATAATCAACCTTCCTCTGCGATCCCTGGTACATGTAAGATTATTGCTCCTGATTTCAACCAGTATACCCAACTTGCCCATCTAGAACTAACTCACTTTCTCTACGCTTTATTCGTATGGCTGACTGATTCTTTTCCATGTTACCATTCCTTCTCATCTATCCAATAGTTTAACCATGGGTCAGACACTTTCGGAACCTATTGTTAACAAGCATACCGAGACCGGGTTCGACAAACGGGTGTTGTACGCTGTCTCGGACATGCAGGGCTGGCGACTTTCCATGGAAGATGCCCACACCACTGTGCTCAAGTTGTTGGACGACCAGAACAATGATACTGGTGCCTCCTTTTTCGGTGTATACGACGGTCATGGTGGACCACATTCCGCCAATTTTAGTGGTCGGGAACTCCACCGGCACATTGTCCGCTCCCCTAGTTTTGCCAAGAATCAGTATGAGCAGGCCGTTAGGGAAGGTTTTTTGGAAGCCGATAAGCATTTACGCGAAAATATAGAATACCATGCCGAATATTCCGGGTGCACTGCCATCTGTGGTCTTATCACCCGAGACAATGTGTTGTATGTTGGTAACGCCGGTGACTCTCGGGCGGTGCTAAGTTCCGACGGTCGGGCTGTTCTCTTGTCCACCGACCACAAGCCCATGAACACTCAAGAAAAGGAGCGCATCGTCAAGGCCGGTGGGTTTATAGAGTTTGGCCGGGTCAACGGCAACCTGGCTCTATCCCGTGCCATCGGTGACTTTGAGTTTAAACAGAATCACAACTTGCCACCCGAGGAACAAGTTGTGACTGCTGACCCCGAAATTACCGAACACCAATTAACCCCAGAGGACGACTTTATCGTGCTGGCCTGCGACGGTATTTGGGACTGTCTACCTTCGCAGTTTGTGATTGATTACATTCACAAGCACCTAGCCCTCGGAATGTCGCCATCTGCCATCTGTGAAGCGATCATGAGCGACTGTCTAGCCACAGGCCGAGACAACACTGGTGTGGGGTGCGATAACATGACCATTATCATTGTCGGATTATTACACGGAAAGACACCCGAAGAATGGCAAACGGCCCTGACGGAGCGCTTTAACGAGCGTCACCCCGGTGGGGTGGGAAGCCCTCGTACCCTGTCCTTGCAACTTGCTGCCGAGAAGGCCCAGTTTGCCAAAGAGCAGGCCCAGTTCGATATGGAAGGAATGCTCAACTCCATGAACGTGACGAGTAAGGATGACGGCCAGATATCACCCGAACTCCATACCGACAACGACCATCCCGTGATCGAAGCGATTCGTCAATCGTTGAGCCCAGCTCCCTCAATAAACAATTCGATATTCTCCCAATTCGCTTCACATACGACTGAAGATGTAGAACCTGGCACATTGGCCCAGCCGGAGGAAACGATCGAGAAAACTTTGGAGAACCCTGAAAAACCCTCAATCGAATCCGTGGACATTGAAACTGAAGCCTCTGCTCCTCCTCCGGTCCCGCCCAAGGAGGAAGAGCAAGACAAAGCCAAATCTTCGCAATCCACGGCCAACTGAAATGATGAAGGGCGGAGGTCACACCTGGTTGCTTAGAACGATATCCAAAGATTACAATACTTTCTTATCTATAAGCTACCATCTCTTCTCTCCCCATCACCCTTGTCCCAGTCCTTTGTGTCTCGACCATTTTCTCATCCATCTGGGATACTGTCTTTTTTACGTTGGTCTTGTTATCCCGGTACCCTTTTAAATCACTTAACCCTCGGCGGTCGATTCGTCGTGGGATTGGGTAGAGTAGCTGCTTTGTTATAGAACAGATTGCCATCTACTTGTGGACCATATATCCTGAGGAGGAATCCACGGAGTTTTATCGCCTAGGACAAGTTTTTATATTTTCAAAGTGAAGTGGGAAAGGGTCACCAGAACTGCGTATGGGGAATATCGTGGTCATCTGTGAAGGCGGTAGAACACGAAATAAGGGTAAGATTTGATTTGGGTTGGCTTTCGGTAGGACTGTTTATTTATATTAGGTGGGGACTTGGCCATCTGGCCTAAGGGATAAAGCCCGAATGTTTGTCTGTTTTTTTGGCTCCATAACAACTCTGAACGTCACTCATTGGGAAAACGGAGTGGGTGAGTTTGTCGTTTTCTTTCCATTGTTTTTTAACATGCTTAACTGTGTCTGTTTGTCTGTGTTTTCTAGGCGTTTATATATATATTCGTACAGCGTTTCTCTGTTACAAGTTCATTAACATTCGATCTGATATCTAGCACACGCTTTTTATTTACTGCCTATATATATATTGTGGTTTCTATGTTTAGTAAATAGGAGTTAGGATTGCTGCGATTTTGTTTTCCTATTTCATTGATACAGTGTGAACTCATTCGTTTTTTAGCACAGCGTTTTCTATGCACAGTTTTTATCTAGTCGCTTTACCATTTTTATTTTCTTTTCCTGCTTATCGATTTTTTTTTCTTCATTGCTGTTAAGACCTTGTTTGGTAATTATCTCAATGTCTTTCTTTTGTTCTTGAGTACTGGAAACGATGTCCACTATTCACTGCACATGTATGAACTTCGTAATATTTTGCCTATTATAACGATAGATGTGAAAAATTATGACAAAATTGATTTACGAGGAAGCTTGGAAATGTTTTTTATAAACCATTACGATAGTGCAGATGTTTGAGTGGATACAATGCTGTACCGAAGCATTGTTTCAGCCGTGATATACACGTTGCTCTACGTATTCAGTGTCACGTGAACCTGACGGCCGAATATGGGCAAATGAAATGAAATGCGAGTGAACAATGCTGTGAAGAGCCCCTAGGGACATCTCAATAGATGATGAACTTCAGCTGGGGAAAGGGGATGTCGAGGTAGTACAAAAGTCCACTGTATTTCCATCCTACCAATCCTGCTATCTGCTCGCCTTACTCTCGTTTCTTCAGTGCCCATGGGTTAAAATCCGGAACGGTTGGGGAGGGAGGAGGAGTTAGAAATATGATGTCCCTTGACGCTTGTACTGGGGATGAAAGTGAATTGGTCATTCAAGGTAAACGAATCTTCAAAGTTTGACTTTGTAGTGTTGAGGAACGACGCTGATCGAGATGTAATTACTGGACATTTGGTGACAAAGTGCATCAACTATCCCTTTGTAACAGCAGTGAAATTTCACCCAGACTATAAAAATACTATTGATCTGGATGTGTTTTTTTCCTGGGGCCTACGATGGCCACGGGTCCTTCATTAGGGACACCGCTGTGCCAATAGCGGACGACTTCTTTTAATCCAAGGTCGTGTGGGCAAGGATGGGGGAAGCATCAAAGGGATGACCACGAGGAAAGGACATTGGACCGCTTGGGTTACACAAGTAGTTACTCTTTACCATCCAGCTTATTTTGAAGCGAGGGACTGAGAGACATGACCCACAAGGGAACCACCAAACCATGTGGCCCAGCAACCGGCTTGTCGTCTCCTTTTCCTCCCCAACCGTGCTCCCTTCTCCCCTCCCCAACGTTTCCCAGTCCGCTGACAGGACCGTTGAATCCCATTAACCCTCGTTTGACCCTCCAATGCCTAATGAAATAGCCACATAGTCCAGCTTCACTGTACTTCACGCCTGCGCGCCATGACGAGTGGATTGTCAGTATAGAAAGTAAACGCCGATATCCTCCCCCCCTCCCCATCTTTTCCTAACCCAGCTTCCTCCCGCTCTTTTTATAATCCTACAAACGCTTCCCACTTTGAGGCTTTTGGACGTGTTCTCTCTTTCTTCTTTGCTGGGTGACCCTATTATTTTCCTAGTTTATATCAAAAGCGGTGCATTTCTCCAGGACTTGGCTCATCCTTGTAAACATTTTATTTTATTTGTCTGGGTTTTGCTCCTCTCCTTATCCAATCCTTCCTTTGTTGTTACCACTCACTCTTGGTCTCTGTTTTTAACAAGTTCTCCCCTAGCATGGATCCCCGCATCACTGCCGAAGAGGCTTTCCGAATCAATGCTTCGGCTGTCACGCGTAACTACTCGGTAGACCCTCGTATTGGTAAGTAACTGGCGGCCGAGAAAGTGCTAGAAGGGAAGGATACGGTTACCCACAACCCCGACGGGAGGTCGTAAGCGATTATTGTCGGAGGAAGGTCTACAATTGAGGAATAACTTCCCTTGGACCAAAAGTCAGTCCGACCGTACTTGGGAGAGGGAGGTTTCTGGTCTATTAGGATGTGTTTGTTCCTTTGCTAATATCTATATATTCACATACTTTTTACTCCCGTCTATTTACTATTGATATTACTCTCGGTGCGACTACTCAACTCCCTTTATACGTCATTGTTTATTCGTGAATAGATTACCGTACGGTGTCGGGTGTCAACGGACCTTTGGTCATTTTGGACAATGTCAAATTCCCCAGATTTGCCGAGATTGTCCAAATCACTCTTCCCGACGGTTCCAAACGTTCGGGTCAGGTGTTAGAAGTCCAGGGCAAAAAGGCCGTGGTGCAAGTGTTTGAAGGCACCTCAGGTATCGATACCAAGGCCTCTCACGTAGAATTTACAGGCGACACCCTCAAGATCCCCGTGTCGGAAGATATGTTGGGTCGTATCTTTAACGGGTCGGGTAAAAGTATTGACAAGGGCCCTCGGGTGTTCGCCGAAGACTATTTGGATATCGAAGGGTCACCCATTAACCCCTATTCGCGTATTTACCCCGAGGAAATGATCCAAACTGGTATTTCGGCTATTGACACAATGAACTCGATTGCCCGTGGGCAAAAGATTCCCATTTTCTCGGCAGCCGGTTTACCCCACAATGAAATTGCCGCCCAGATTTGTCGCCAGGCTGGTTTGGTCAAGGGGCCTACCAAGGGCGTGTTGGACGGTCACGAAGAGAACTTTGCTATTGTGTTTGCGGCTATGGGTGTGAATATGGAAACGGCACGATTCTTTAAACAGGATTTCGAAGAGAACGGTTCCATTGAACGGGTGACACTGTTCCTCAACTTGGCCAATGACCCCACCATCGAACGTATCATTACGCCCAGATTGGCCTTGACTACCGCCGAGTATTATGCGTACCAGCTGGAGAAACACGTATTGGTGATTTTGACCGATATGAGTTCCTACGCTGATGCCCTGCGTGAAGTGTCGGCTGCGCGAGAGGAAGTGCCCGGTCGTCGTGGGTACCCTGGTTATATGTACACCGATTTGTCCACCATCTACGAACGTGCGGGTCGGGTGGAAGGACGTAACGGTAGTATTACCCAGATTCCCATTTTAACTATGCCCAACGACGATATTACCCATCCCATCCCAGATTTGACGGGTTACATTACCGAAGGACAGATTTACGTGGACCGGCAACTGGATAACCGTCAAATTTACCCACCCATCAATGTTCTACCTTCCCTGTCGCGGTTGATGAAGAGTGCCATTGGGGAGGGTATGACCCGGGCTGATCACGGTGACGTATCCAACCAGCTTTACGCCAAGTATGCCATCGGTCGGGATGCCGCAGCCATGAAGGCCGTGGTGGGTGAGGAAGCTTTGAACCAAGAAGACAAACTTTCATTGGAATTTTTGGAAAAGTTCGAAAAGACCTTTATTGCCCAAGAGCACTACGAAAATCGTACCATCTTTGAATCGCTGGATTTGGCCTGGTCTCTCTTGCGTATCTTCCCCAAGGAATTGCTTAACCGTATTCCCAAAAAGATTTTGGCCGAATATTACCGTCGTGATCGCAAACACCGTGCTAGTCGTGGTCAGCAGGATTTGGTGCCTGTGGAAACCGAGGCTTAGAATACTTGAATGGGATAATGAGAATGGAAGGGCTGTAGGAGATGAAGCATGGGGGAGTGTACCCATCCATAGACCGCCTGAGGTTTTCCAAACGTTAACGTTGGTATTAAACCCTGCTTGGATAATGGGTAGGTAATAGGGTGTGCCTTAAGATCCTAAGCACCATTCCGTTATTTTCTTCCTTTGGTTTATTTCAAATGGCAAGATGTAATCTGTCTAGATAACGTTTTTTTACAAATGGTTTTGTGAGGTTGATTTCGTTTTTCGTTTTATTTTATTTTTTACACTTGGAGTTGTTTCATCAAGAATTTCATTTACTTATGATTAAGGTGTAGAGGAAAAGATCGGCTGTAGATGATGTGATGACCCCTTTTTCCTTTACTTTTCGTTGGTGGTTTTCGTGGTTGGAATCTGTGTGTGTGGTGTCCGCTGTATTTTGGTTTCGTTTTTGTTGGCTTATCGTTTAATTTGTTTTGTCGTTATCCTCACAAGGGCATAAGTTTAATCTTTTAATTTATTTTTTAAATTGATTTCTCCCCCCTTTTATATTTTTATATCTGTTGACAGTAAAGCCATGGCTCAGGGGCCTTAAAATTTTCAATACCCGTTAAAAATGGGTTGTATTCTGAGCGCTATTGCCACTATAGGATGTGATACTCGTCCGGGTAATGCTTAACATCCCTGATATCGACACTGGTATAAGAAAGAATAGTAGAGAAAGTGCGTATAAGCCAAGGTACCACAAAGGAATTTAATTGTCCTTGATACAGAAGTTATCCGTCGTGCAGGTTGGCATTCCAAGTTTTTCACTCTTTTGTTACTTGTTGTTTTCCGATTTACTTTGCAAGACGTGTACCAGTGGATGTTCTTTTTTTTCCACTTTTATTTTTGCGATGGCTAAGACTGACAATTTCTACGTCCGCTACTAGTAAGTAATACTCACTCATTCGCTTAACCGTAGTGGTACAGCTGTTACATCCCTATGACAGTAGGTCAATCCCAACCTGAGTACTTGCCACTAACATTTCCCACCCCCTCCTTCTGCCACTTTAACCTCAACCTGGTCTTATTTCTCCTTCGTGCTCAGTGTCGGACATCGCGGTCGATTCGGCCACGAGTTTCTAGAGTTTGAATTATACAGTGATGGCCTTTGTCGATACGCCAACAATTCCAATTACCGCAATGATAATCTGATCCGAAAACAGGTCAACGTAACCCCTACGGTAGTCAAGGAAGTGGAGCGTATTATCAAGGATTCGGGGATATTGGACCAAGACGACCGTGACTGGCCCGAGCGAGATAACCGGGGTTTACAGGAACTAGAAATAAAATTAGGAAACGACCATATTTCTTTTGAAACGTCCAAATTGGCGTCCTTGGCCGAAGTTCAGCAGAGTAAGGACCCGCAAGGGTTACGTGCTTTTTATTACTTGGTGCAGGATTTGAAATGTATGATCTTGTCGTTGATATCGCTTCATTTCAAGGTAAGTAATACAATGTAATTTTTGGGCAATGTGATTGATTATGTTTATTTTACGACAGTATGGCTGTCCGTTAACCTCTCTGGGACGGCAAACGCAAAACTGAATTATGGAAAGGTTGTCCAATTAGGTTACCTTTTTTAAAAGGCTTGTTCTAACGTCGGATACTAATTGCAACGACTTTATGTACCTGGTACGAATTCCTTGTGGACGAGACAGATCAAACCTATATAAAAGCATCTCCTCCCAGATTAGCGCCATGAGTGCTGGGGGCTACTGAGAATGACATTTTCCTTGCATTGTTTATTATAGTAAATAAATCTTCAATTAATATTGCACTTTTTTGCATTTCATTAAAATTACATTATGGAAAAGGTAGTATTATCATAGCCGCAAGACTGAGAGTAACTTTCCTTCAAACACCACACCCAAGTCTACTTTAACGTGGCCGGTAACGGCGATCACTCCTGGAGGATCTGTCTGTTGCATTTTGATACCGGCCAGACCGACTTCTGCTCTGGTCCCACAGAGAGTCCTGCC
Source organism: Dispira simplex (assembly GCA_027478255.1). Lineage (NCBI taxonomy): Eukaryota > Fungi > Kickxellomycota > Dimargaritomycetes > Dimargaritales > Dimargaritaceae > Dispira > Dispira simplex. The sequence continues at coordinate 3,546 of JAOPJG010000260.1, read as the reverse complement.
GTGAAGTGTCTTCGTGTTTCAGAGATTTCCACTTGCTCTGACTAGCCCGACCAAAATTTTGCACTCGCATAATGTCCGGTAGTTGTTCCCAGTGCTGACGATGAGGATCCGTCGACCCTTCCGCCACGGGGGTCAACGTATCACCGAATGTGTCGTTATAAAAGGCACCCTTACGTTGGGCTCGTTGTTGGGCAGACTGTTCCTGGTATTTGGCACGTTTTTCTTCTTGTTGTTCCCGAATCTTTCGGGCATCTTCCCGACGGCGATCACGTTCGTCCATATTTCGAACCCGTTCAATTTCCTGTAATTCCCGTTCCCGCTCCGTTCGTTCCTTTTGGTTTCGTTGTATTCGTACCAGTTCCCGCACTTTCCACTCTTCGAATTCGGCATCAGGGTCCAAGCCGTCCGTATCAACCACTGCGTCTAGATCCGCCGGGACCTGGGTTTGCTCTTGTCGTTCGGCTCTAATTTTCTCTTCAATGAGTTTACGAGTATCATTTTGTCGGTCGGTACGACTTGGGTTTGGTAAATCGGTCGATGGCCTAGGTTCCTCGGTGGAACTTACGATGACCCCACGTCGGGATTTCGGTATAAACACCGGTTTCAGTAAAACTGGGCCGGTGGGCTCGGCTTCGCTTTCCGAAGTGGAAGAAGCGGCAGATGACTCAGAAATTGGTTCCTGTTCGGCCTCCTGATGTTCTGCTGTAGGGTGAAATTTCCTAGATGATACTACCTGAACTAGTGGGTTGACCACTGGTGCTGAACGAGTAGGTGATAGAGGTGTAGCATGACCAGTGGAGTCAGGATAAACTTTGGTAACGGTGAGTTTCTTGGACAAGAGTGGGGCCGACGTAGGCGGTTTCGTCGGAAGCACGGTATGATCCCCATCTGATTCAGATTCAGATTCAATGGCCCATTCTCCAACATCCGATTCGCTATTAGACACGACAGCCGCCGAGGACGTCGTGGTAGTATGAGGGTGGGGATCGGTAGTGATAGATTCGGGCTCTGATTCGGACGAGGTTGCTTCTAGTTGTACTCCTTCGGGTACTTTACCCGGCCAGTACCGTTTCACCTTGGGTGCAGGCTTGCGCCGACTGGGTAGGTGTGACATTGCAAACGTTGGTATTGGAAATGCTATGGGTGCTGGTACTTTATGATTCACAAAGAAATAGCTTTTTCATAATACGTGTAAAGTAGAACAAGCAAAACAATATTGGAAACAACAGAAGAGTACGATAAACGCCTGTATGAGAAGAAGTCTTTTTTTCGTTAGATAAAAATCGTGAACAAGGAAACTATACCATTCTCGTTATTTGACTGCATTCAAGATTGGAACTGGAGACAAGATAGTGGTGGTCTCTAAATTTCAGTCAAACTATGACACTCCTTAACATGACCGGCTAAAGATTCTCGTATTATTTTTTTATCGCTCCTGGGCACCACACTTTTATTCTTATTTGTTTTTAATTCTAAACTTGTGTAGTAAAAGGTCAAACAACTATTTTAGTATTGCACTTGTATTTTCTGTTTTTTTATCGGTCCACTATTATTATTATTTCCGCAGCCGTTTCACATTTCCTTATTGACTATTGACCATGTCGGGAATTTGTAAAACGCGCCTCATGGAAGAGCGCAAACAATGGCGCAAGGATCACCCATACGGTTTTTACGCACGGCCATCCCGACGAGACGACGGGACTTTGGATATGATGAAATGGCAAGCGGGCATCCCCGGAAAGGCCAACACCCCTTGGGAAAAGGGCGTTTACAAATTGGTGTTATTGTTTCCCGACGAGTACCCCACCAAACCCCCTAAATGCCAGTTTACCCCACCTCTTTTCCACCCCAATGTATACCCTTCTGGCACAGTGTGCTTGTCTATAATCAACGTGGACGAAGATTGGAAACCGGGCATTACTATCAAGCAGATTTTATTGGGAATTCAGGATTTACTCGACAATCCCAACCCCAATAGTCCGGCTCAGGCTGAAGCGTACCACCTCTTCAAGAAGAGTCCTGAAGTGTACCTGAAGCGTGTCCGTCAGCAGGCCAACGAGAACATACCGGCCTAGGTACATCGCACTGATTGCTGGTAAAAAGGGGTGAAAGTGTAACCCGCTCAGCAAGTCACTATATGGACAGGGTATCCACTATAATCATTTACTTCATTCTGTACTGACCGGGGGGCTGATATTGGTAATCTCTGGTTAATATTAGTTAATACTATCCTTTGTTTGGAAAGTATTGAGAAATTTATATAAAATCCATATTTTATCTATAATACATACCATCATTGTCAAGCACTGTGCGCACCCTCTTAAAACACTCATCAAAACATTTGTGAAAGTCACTCAGTTGGAGAGAATCAATGATGCCATTACATAACCCTACAACTTTGTCAACATTAATAAGCACTCTACCCTCCAGCCTTAACTTGAAGTACAGAAACAACCAGAAACCATAAGGTGTAAGGTGTAAAGTTATGAGAGTAGGGTAGTTCTTTAAGTACTTGGAGTTTGAGCTCAACTGTATGAGCTGAAGATTTACACAAAATACAATTGAGCATACATGATCCTGATGGGGGATGATATGGGAAGTGAGTGACTTTGGATGTGTTTTCCACCATACCTCAACCATTGGTTTGACCCAGCTTGATTAAAGGATACCATCAGTAAAACTTTTGATGCATTCGGGTCCACCATAGCTGAACAGGGATACAATCACATTGACCATGGTGTTCTGGCACCCATACCTTTCGACTAGTGCCATACCAAAGTGGTTTGCATCGATGTGCACATAATAGAGAGATTAGCAGTTTTTTGAACGGGAGAATTACACAGACCATGGTAGTCAATTCCATTGTTGCCCCTCTGGTGATACTCGTTTCGAGACTCGCCTGGATAGTCCCGAGGAGATGTAGTGAGTGCACCAAGATGTTTCGATTTCGAGGGCAGGGTCAAACTCTTCAGGAGATTCTGCAAAAAGGGAATTGTAAGATGAGTATTTGGCTGCGTGTGTCACCCAGCAAAGAAGTACTGGTATAGTCTGGTATGGTCATGTATGGATGGTTGTCTGGATACACTATTGCAAATTAATAATACGTATCATTCTATAATTATGCTCTTTTCTTACTGTGCATTCTCTCCGCTCACTGATGCAAGCCATTTTGGCGTAGCACCGCAAACTGTGTTTTCATTACAATGCAAATGTGCTGGTTACCCTAACCCTCACATATCCTTGACTGCGCAAACTTTACTTTCATGGCGCACGAATTCTTCCGTACAGTACAGTATAAGCAACCCAAGCTTATAGTACCCGAAGAAAAAACAAACCGGGTCAACTTATTCTCTTTGTAAAAATACTGTTGGTGTTTGAAAATCGCTTATTGGATGGTTCAACCTATAACGGATAGACCACCCTGATTAACCTGAAACTAACACCAACTTGGTTCCCGTCAGTATTTTCCATATGGGTAGTATTTTTTCGACTATATAACGAAAAATCTGCCAGAGTTGAATGGACGTCTCACAAAGACCTATTGGT
>JAOPJG010000259.1:0-31547 GCA_027478255.1 Dispira simplex | reverse complement strand
AGTGTGACATCTATCCATCCATTGTATGTATCTGTGGGTCTGACTGTTCCTTTTACTGACTTATGACTATTAACGAGTGTTATGAACTTATGTTTTGTAGTTATCACTTATTATTCCTGTTGTAACGTTTATTAGTTGTTGTGGAAAGAGAACTTATGGATGCTCGAGTGCCTGATAGAGACGGGACTCGAAACTTAGTGGCTACTCCAGCCTATCCCCCGTCAGACCGAGGGACGCCCTTCCACGAGGAATATTCATGGTCTGAATTAAACACGGGTTTGGATACTAACAATGGGTATGTATTTCATGTGGATGGGCAATGCGCCCCCGCCACAGCGGAAGGTGTGGTGTCCGTGGCCAGTTCCCAGCCGATCCATTACTATTCCCTCTTTTTTACAGACCATTCCAATAAGGACCAAAAACTCATTCGTTCTAATACTCAAAGTTTGGATATCCAAGCAAGTATCCAGAGGGTAGAGCTAGTGTACGCCGTTGGCGATAATGGTACCGATGTGGCCTGCTCCCCATTCACCGCATCTCTCAAAGGCAAAGTGGCTTTGGTACAGCGCGGGGGTTGCAAGGTTACCGATAAGGCCCAATATGCTGTGGAAGCAGGAGCAGTAGCCGTCCTGGTTTATAATACCGACGATGTAGATATGGTTGCTTTTGAGGTGGACGAGAAAACCCAAATCCCCGTCATGTGTATCGAGAAATCAGCGGGGAAGGACCTGATCCAACGGTTAAGTACAGGCCAATCTGTGGAGGTTAGCATTGACGAAACACTGGAGAAATTTGCTGTAGCGGACCCAGACACCGTATCCTCGTTTTCGTCGTGGGGACCGTCTACTAAACTCGGATTTAAGCCCGATATTACTGCACCAGGGGATAAAATCTACTCCACCATCCCACGTAACATGGGTTACTATGCAGTACAATCTGGCACGTCCATGTCCTCGCCCTATGTTGCTGGTTGTTTTGCATTGCTACTGGAAATGCGGCCCAATCGTACCGTGGCCGAGTATCGATCCTTTTTGCAGTATACTACAAAGCCCCTACTGATGCCTAAGGAGGACTACACCTCCTCTCCTGTCCAGCAGGGTAGTGGCCACATCAACATGGACATGATGGCCGAATTTTTCGACTTAAATATCACTTATACGCCTTCATTATTCGACAGGAGCAAGGTACCCAAGGACAAGTTGTACCGAACCCTCAATTTCACGATACAGAACTTATCCAATTCTTCCTACGTCATTGGAATATCCGGTTCATCCTCTCATCAGGTCACCGCTTTTACCCCCGAGGGGTTATTCGCTGACAAGCCCATCGTTCGCAAACAAGACCTTTAGATTAGCTTCAACGACAGTAGAGTTCTGCCGGAATACAGTACGATATAGGACAAGATATCCATTGCGGATTTCGACATTCCTAACAAACAATTCTGAGTCGTCGGTGGGCACTTGTCTCTCCAGCTGCGGAAAAAAAGATCAGTCCTTTCGTGAGCTAACGTTAGCATTTATGGCCATGAGGGGGAATTTCGCTGATATACCGGTCCTGCCGCCTCAGAACGATCCCTATTATCCCACTCTCTTCACTCTGACCAGCGATTCGTTGGTTAAGCAGGGTGACGAACCTCCTTCCTACACCATGGAAGGGGATGATTTTCCGGCCATTCGTTACAGACAACAATTTAACTCGGATATCGTACGGATCGTAATTTGCAAGGTGATAGGAGACAAGAAGATTGACCCTAAGGACTTCTCTACCTGTCAGCTCATCGACTATGGGTATAAGTGTAGTGTGTTCTTGGATCATCCGACGGGATGGATTCTGCGAAGAACGTCTTTCTTCCGCCATACCAACGGCCAGATTCTACGAAATAAAGACTAAAAAATGTACAAAATTCACTAATAAAAATTTCAGGATACTGCTTAAGAAATTTTGATCGAAATAAAATTGGAATTGGAATTTTGAAATACAATATTCCAAATCACTCTTACTACTGGAGACAGACTAAATCTGAGGTCAAAGAGTAACCCCCTACAAAATGATTAGGATTTTACAAAAACCTACGATGAAATTACTAAATTTGAGAACTAAACCTTACGAGATTTCTTAATACAATAAACTAGATCTGGGAGATTCAGACCTTTCGAAACCACATAATAGACTACACTATCTGAATGTTCTGGTTACTCGAGATTACTCAACGAAAAATACAACTAAAACAAGTCTACGAACTTGAGTGGACCATCACAATATCTGAAAATAAATTACTCACTCGAACTAAGTAAATTCTGAACTGTACGAAAACAAGAGTGAAGTACGACTTTATTTGAAGTACTGAAGAGTGAACACTGGGCTTTGGACAAAATTTCAACAGGTTTAAATATGCTGTCGAACCTAGCAAAGAGCAGTAAAAATAAAATCGAAATACTACACAACATTTTTTTCTGAACCCAAAGATAAATTTTTGCAATGGATAAAAATAGTACGAAATAAATATGTCACTCACAAGCGATAAATGACAAGTGGGTTCCGATTTTTTGGGAGTATCTCGAGAACTGATGATAAATTTCATTGTACCCTTTGTGCAGCAGCACATAAGTGGAGTGAGAAGCGAAGTTATAAGGAAGGTGATTTCTACCTATTCCGTTGGACTGGGAGATATTTTGAAAACCTTACATTCCATACGTTTAACGATACCGAAAGCTTGTACTTTCTCAGAGATCGGACCAGACCATCGCTTCCTAATATTGTAGATAGGACTTCTGTGACGTGGATCTCTCCAATATTCATCATCAACCCCACTGTACAGGAAAGAGTGTGAAACGTGTAATAATTGTCATCTAGATCGTGGTTCAACATCCCAATCTATCTCCGTAATAAATAGTATGGACAGTTTATGTGTATAAGTTACCGCTTAGCCAAACTAGTATGGAAAACAACCACGTATATTTTGTACTGAGTTGTATAGTAGCCACCAAATTTCATGGAAGTGGAAAGCCTATGCCTTGATAAGTGAGTGTAGAATAATGTAGCAAGAGATATTGAGAAATCATAAATGCCCGAATTATCCTGATAGAAGCACATGGTTACGTCGACGATGGCGAAAGGATGGGTCAATCTATAACACCCTAGTGATGATGACCTTCCGAAACTGATTCCAAGGATGGTGCTCATCGGATGCCCATATAGTGGAGATGTGGCACTAGTCAGCCCCTCGCCACCCATGTTACGTTGCAGGGCAGTCTAACTCCCGGAAAATCGTGTGTGGTTTACAAGTAAAACCTGTTAGTATAACGACAGGTTATGGCGACCTTAGGATGCTTGTGTGGGTTTTATAAATTTGGCCTGGACAAAGATACGGTCCACCTCCATATTATTCTTGACATTGGTGGTTTTCCGCAGCACATATTCTGATGATATGGATTCGAATCCAGCATCGGTAAAGATCTGGGTTAAATATTCCTGGGAAAAATAATAGGCCATAGTACCATCCTGCCGCACGTAGAAATTCTCACAAAGCTTACTGCCGGGCTTGAAGCGTAACTGGGCAGCGTCGTAGATACCATAGTCCCGGAAGAGTACCTTGCCATTGGGCTTGAGTACCCGGTACACATTGCGTACTGCTTCGGCCATCTTTTCGGGAGGAATGGCAGACAATACGAAGATCATGGATACCAAGTCCACCGTACCGGCAGGGATTTCTTCCGTTAGGGGATCTTTGGTGAGGTCGCATACGAAAGCATGGCACCGTCCAGAACTGTAGCCTGGGTGGGCCTTTACGAATTCCACGGCACGAGGGGAGAAATCGCAGGCGTAGAAAAAGAGGCGATCGTTGGCCTCTAATACCGGGAATACAAAATTTCCTACACCACAGCCCACTTCGAGTACCTGGAAGCATGACAAGATATATTTCATTGGAAACGTCCCAGGAACAATGTTAGTAGCGGTAAACGTAGTCGGGTGCACAAGTGGACGCGTCTCCTCTTCCTTCACCTCTAATTACCAACTATCAAACAATCAGAACTGTTGCACTGGAGTCATTTTTTTTCAACCTACCTTTGTCAGTGGCACGTTGCCATCCTCCGATTGGCGTTGTAATTCGTTAAATTCCCGTTCTACCCAATGGCGGTCCTTGAAAAAATTGGTAGTGTTGCGCTTATAGAACTTATCCCAATTTTTAGCAGCCTCGTTGCGGTACTTGTTTACCCAGAACTCGGGCACAGAGGTGGTATCCTTGGCCAACTTGGCCTGGGCTTCGGTAACGTATTCCTCATCCATGGCTGACGAAAGTAGAATGTGGTACAGTAAGGGGGAACTATAAAATATTTTAAACCATGTCAAACATTAAGATTCGAAGGAAAAAAAGGAGAGGGTCTCCGCAACGAAGGCGCTGTTTTTTTTGGGAGTTATTCTTTGCCAGTGTATTGATGGACTGGCTAAAAGGATTAAAAATTGAGCGGCTTATAGTCAAACACGGATATTCCCATTGCTTTGCCTTGGTTTCTATCCTAAAACTGAAATTCAGCCACTTTTACGAATGAGGATGACATTCATCAAGCGCTCCTTGTCAAGAAAAAGCAACATTGTCCATGCAGCTCACGGATAACGAGACTTGCTAGATCCATAATATTGAGGAAAATATAAGCTCAAAAAAAGCCCTAATTGTTATTTTATTCGGATCAAGCTACTTTCACTAATTCGGTGAGCCCTGCACGCGTTACAGAACAAGATTTATTGGAAACCATACTGCAGACGATACAAGAACCTCCACAAGACGATGAAAAATGGTATGCTTAGCAGAAGGTGGAAGGACGCTTGGCAATAAACACGGAGCGGTGACGCTTCTCGGCAGGGCGAACCACACGGTGGGGGAGGGGGAATTTGAGTTTGGGCGACAACAATTGCTTGATGTAGGGACGACGAACGTCCTGGTTGGACACTTCGGCCACGCGGATAATCTGGATGGACGAAAAGCGGGCACGGTGACGGGAAGCCATGTCCTGGTAGCAGGCTTCCACGGCGTCCACACGGCTCATTTCACGGTATTCCTTGTACATGTTGTGGGTTCCCGAACGCGAGTCGTAACGCAACCAAATGCCAAAGTTCTTGACCTTCTTGGGATACTTTTCAAGAATCTTGTTGATTCCCACGATTTCGCCATTGGTCTTCTTCACCTTCTTCATGCGGGCAAGGAAGTACCAGAAACGACTCTTGGCGATAACTTCATTAGGGGCAAAGATGCGCATGCGGAAGAGACGAGGGGTGGGGTCGTTGGCGGTAGGGAGTTTACGGCCCACAATGGAGTACTCAGTGAACTATCAAAGGATGGACGAAAGAAAAGGGACAAATGGCACAGGCAGCATGTCAAGCAAAGCACATTATAATTAGTTGGGGCAATATATCGCGGTTACCAGGATTTCCTAGCCATTATCAATTCCTATCGAGCAAGGAATATCGTAACCTCTCCCTTTACATCTGTACCACCGTAAGTTTGGGTGTTTTGAGCGGTCCCGAATACAGCTATCCATCCATCCGTCCACATAGGCCTCCGTGCTAAAAAAACTTGGTTATACGTTTCGTCCGGTTTCCCTCTAGATAATTCAGTGAATCCGCATGAGCTAGCTATCACGCTAGTTACTTTCCCGGGAATGGGGTGTAGGATCGGTGGATGGATGGATAGCTATGAATCCAGTATAAAACGTGGTAGTTGCGAGCGTAGAGGGAGGGGAAAGGTCAAAAGTAATGCGTGGCACCGAGCGGTATTATCGACAGATACTTACTCTCGCCATAGTAGATAATAGATACACTTCACTACGTGAAATGAGTATTAGGAGAAGTCCAAAAAGGGTCACTGGCAAAGAGGAAAGAGAGGGAATCCGGATGGCCCACAGCCTGCTACATGTTTTAATGTATATTTCCCTGTCCTGTATGGGTTGGCTAACGCTTGTCCTCTTTCCTTCACGTTGCCCACCCACAAACAGCCAGAGGGTGAAACAAGAATTTCATATCACGTGATAATGCCGTATTCTTTGGACACATAAAACATTAGTGCTATTGCTAATCTCGGTAGTAACCAGGGTAACTCCCTTGAAAGGGCCTGTGTATTGACAGTTGGAATCAGTAGGTTGCCCTGTACTCGGAGAGATATACGCGAATATATTCAACTTTCAAAGAAAAACGGCAGATTGAGACGTCACTAACACAAGTGAGTATAAACTAAATTGTCAAAAATTCGTTACAACGCCCAATTACACCTTTTCTATAACCGAATGTTTGATGTAAGTACTGGTAATTTTGTATTGATAGTACAAAAAGTGTTCTAAGAATATTATTAGACAAAAGGGTCGTGAAAAGGCTCCGTATCAACAAAGAAAAAGGCCTACGATACAATTAGAAAACATGGTTGCTACACAGTCCTCTAAAAAAGGTGACCACAAAGTTATGGCGGTAAGGTCACTTTGGCCTGCATCAGTACTTCAGCCAATGTATTAAATTCTTCTGTCGTTAAATTCTGGGCGCGTAAATTGGCGTCAATACCGCACTGGTCGATAAGAGGAAGACACTGGGGATCTAAATTTTTCATGGTACGACGGAGGGTTTTTCGACGAGAACTGAATAAGAATCGGGTTACATGTTCCAACTGGGGAAACGGTACTTTAAGCAACGGTTCCCGTAATGGGGTGAGACCCACCACCGCGGCATTGACCTTGGGTTTCGGTACAAAGACACTGGCTGATAACAGGTAGGCGATATGGGTATGACAAAGGCTCTGCGCAGCGATCGATAGTCTTCCCCGGGGGGACGTGGCCACTGGTGCGACAATACGTTGGGCCACTTCGTCCTGGAACATCAGCGTCATACTGGTGTCAGGGTTAGCGAATAGTCCTGATTTTTGGGATAGGTGGTTTAACCACTGGGCTAACAACGGAGTAGCCACGCTAAAAGGTAGATTGCCTACCAAGTGAAACCGAACGGCCTGGTCGACAGACCTGGTGGGTATCTGGCTTAGTAACTCAAGGAGATGGTCGTGATTCACCTTTAACATATCTCCGTGTATCACTTTGAGCCGACCTCCCGCTGCGTCCGCCAGCTGGTGTAAGGTAGGTAAAAATCGTGCGTCCTTTTCCACCACCACCATTCGCTGTACTCCGAGGTCCAACAATGACCGCGTAAGTAAGCCCGGGCCTGGTCCAACTTCAATAACTGCTGCCTGGGTTGGGTTGATATCGGCGCACCGTGCAATCTTGTCCGTAATGTTTTTATCCAGTATAAAGTTTTGACTTAGTTGTGATTTAGCCGATAGCCCGTACAGCTTAATTAAGTCCCGGACTGACGGCAAACGGGGCAAAGGTTTGGCCATGATAAGGTGATTCACTTCTACTTCCTGAAGAATTCGTTGTAATGCAGCATCAACCGTACAAATAACCAGATAAAGAAAACAATCGCATACCTACCCCATGTTTTCCAACTATGTATTGCCAGGCAGAATGTGGTTGGAGTTGAATTTGCAACTGAAAATGTGGACCATACGACCGGGTCAATCCCGTTCACCACTGGAAATGTACAACCGCACGAAACTTTTTTTTTCATCGTATCCTAATTAATAATGGGACAAGTTCACCAAGAACGAAAAAAATATTGTCCCACCTTATTAAGTATTTCGTCAACACTTGAGCTGGTATACGTTGTTCGATGATTGCAACATTGATAAGAATACGCGCAAGCACTAGGGAACACGTCAAAATTGTCTGACGCACCCTAATGTAAAACCTCTTCTGGTCTCTCGCGTGCTTTAGATTACCAAGTAAAAATACTAAACCAAAAACTTGGTGGCAGTGGAGTAAGACCTTATGTGATACCCAGGCGAAAACGGGTGAGTCGTGTGTCAGTACGCCAAGCCCTAGTGAACTTTCCCTTCCCTACCTTCCTCCACTAGTATTGATGCTTTGAAATAACATTTACACGATCCTAACCATCGTCGGCAACGTGCAATCCAGTGACTGGGTTTCTCCTAAACCCTTCCTAAATAAAAATGGATCGCCAAGAACGCTGTACTCTTTTTGGAAGTAGCGGGTAGTGCTGATTCGTCATCGTTTTAAGAGTTTCAAGAACGGATACCCGTCCACTTGTCGGAAAATAAAATGGAACATGTTACGGCTGACATTGGACTATAAGCTCAGATGTATTTTTTTGGGGGGGTAGCTGTCAATACATATACTCTATGGCTGGACTCGATCACGACTTTGGCTGTATTTACGGATAAAATTATTTTTCATTTTCCATCAGCTATATAATTTCCAAGAGCATTTTCTTCGATTTACGGCCAGTATAGGCTACGATATATTTTTCAACAAGGGTAAGAGTTACTTATTCTGTATGCACCCGCTAAAATGACCAAAATGTGGCAACGTTGGATGCTCGCCTTGTTTTTGTTGACCATGGCGCTGGCAGTCGGGAAAGGAAGTGCCAAAGACGACGATGACCATTTCGAGCACAAGGAAGCCACAGAGGAAGAAATCGATACTCTCAAGGTGTACGCCCAACTCGCTGCGATTTCCTATGATGATCTGAAAACCTGGAGTTGTTCCCAGTGCAGCAAGGTGCCCAATTCCGACCTGGTGGATTTCTTCACGTCCAAAGACGAACTAGCCGTCGGCTACGTGGCGTACAACCACGGTATCAAAAGTGTTACGTTGGCCTTCCGTGGTACCGCGACTGACGAACAGTGGGAGCATGATCTGAAATTTATCCAAGAGGACTGGCCGAAAGAGGTAGAGGACAGCGAAGTCCACACCGGGTTCTTGGAGATCTACCAGCCCGTTGCAGACAAATTGTACGACCAGGTCACCAAAAGTCTCAAAGAATACCCAGAGTACAACCTTACTATCGTAGGCCATTCCCTAGGCGGCGCTCTAGCCTCCTTAGCCGCCGTTGATTTTACGCTGCGTAACAAGACTTTGACTGAGATCACCAATGTGGTCACCTTCGGGAAGCCCAGAGTGGGCAACGAGGAGTACGTTGCGCACTACAACTCCCTCCATCTCAATTCCACCCGTGTAGTCAACAAGAAAGACTTGGTACCCCATTTGCCGCCCGAGGCCTTTGACTATCGCCAGGAAGGGGTCCAGCTGTGGATCCTTCCAAATAGCACGGCTAACGTCAGCGTGTGGTGTTACCAATACGACAACGAAGAAAACCCAAACTGTTCAGATAGTTTAAGTCTATTTCAGCTGAGCGATAAGTACCATCACTGGGCCTGGGATATTGAAATATAAGCACTAGGGAACAGGGAAGCTAGTTAAAAGTAGTCCTCGTTGCTTTTACGCAGCGGTTGGTGGTCTATGGACTAATATATAGGTGTAGCTAGTCTAAATTGATGGGTTATGTTTGTTTTTGTTTATTAGCGCATATTCAAAATCCGCTGAGGGCTGTGTAAAGTAAATTGAACACACCATCAGTCTTACTTGAGAACAAATAAATATTAACTATTCTATAGCCTATGGTCATATATATTTCCGGATATTGTCACTCAACCTTAGCAGGGTAATTCTAGGGGGCATGGTGACGGTGGCAGAAGCGTTTGAGCCGATGACAAGCCTCTTCGAGTTTGTCGACAGGAGGGGTAAGTACAATACGGAAATAGTTGGGATAGTTAAAGCATTGGCCTGGTAACACTTCGACCGATTCTTCGAGATTGAGAAGTGAGGCAAAATCAACGTCATTATCAATATCGTGGAACTCACCCACCTGAATCCCGACCATCATGTACATAGCCCCCCGGGGCATCACCACTTTCAACCCAGGAATCTGGGCCAGACGTTGTTGGCAAACGCGGGCATGCTCAGAAAGGGTGGTGATAGTCTCTTGTAAAAAAGACGACGGGACATTGGCGAAGATATCCGGAATGGCCATCTGAACCAAAGTATTGGGCCCCAGGATTAAAGTGGACAGTGCCAGCAAACCCTTGCGCACTTCGGAAAACAAGTTCTGGCGGTCGTGAATTAAAATCCAGCCCATCCGCCACCCTGGTACGAGCCACTGTTTAGCCAGACCTCCAACGGTCAATATCGGCAAGGTCTGGGTAAGCGTGGCGATGGGATAAAACCTATTTTCAATGTTGCCTTCAGTTGCACTTGAGTCAAAGACGATATCGGCGTAAATCTCATCCGCGATAATCGGTACGTGGTTACGTTCACACACAGCCAGGATGGCCAATAAGTGGGTGTATGAAAAAACGGATCCACATGGGTTGGACGGATTGTTGACGATAACGGCAGCGGTGTTCTCATTAATCAAGGATTCAAGATGTGCCAAATCTACTTCCCAGTTACGTTCAGGCAGTAAACGGTACTCACGGGCGATCACCCCTTTGGAGTGCGCTAGGGTTTGGTAGAGGGGGAATCCAGGGAGGGGCACCAAAATGTTTTGGCCAGGATCGGCCAAACATCCGATAGCCATATCCAGTGCTCCCGAACAGGCACTGGTTAAGACGATATCGTCCGGAGTGAGTGGAGCGTCGGGTGTGTGAAATTTCCGAGCCACGGCCGCTCGTGCAGTGGGAGTTCCGTAACAAGGAGCATAACCGTTGGCCCGGTAACCGTCTAGTTGTTTACGCACCGCTTCGTTCACTGCCGGGTGGGTCTTGAAATTACCAAAAACGGTAGGGTCGCCAATGGACAAACTAATGGGTGATTGGGGTTTACCACCCACGGAAAAACTGTGGTTCTTCTGGGACTCTTCCCATTCGATACGTGCCCGTTGCATTTTATCAACCACCACACGGATAGGGTTGACGGTGTTACGAGCGGTTTGAGAACAAGGAATGGTGGTCCATTGCGAGCGTCGCTTGGTGTCCAGTGAGGTTTCTGTAACTGTCATACTTAAACGTTTTTCTACAGATAAGGTTCTTGAAGCCGAGGGAAGCAATATCAATTGTAGTACACTTGGCTAACAACCAAAAACTACGAAATAATTACAGTAGAGTAGTAGTAAATATGGCGCCACTGGAACGGTAAACCAGTAACGAAGAAAAAAAACGGTGATACGACTTATGCTTGAACAAGTGTACTGATATAAAAAATACTGTGATAGTCTTTACTCCCGAAGTCGACGACTGTCCACCACAGTACTACTATGGGTGATTAAAAAAGGGAGGAAGGGATGTGACCTGTATAAATATGTTGCCAAAGATACAACATAAGCAAAGTCGGAGGAATGAAAAAAAGGAAGGTAAAGCAAACGAAATCACATCATCATGTGGCCCGGGATAGGAGTTAGGGTGCAAGGTTTTTATATTTAAATTAAACATGTCCATCAACATGGAGTAGGTAACAGAAAAGCCCATTCGTTGAATCCCCCAAAAAGACATCTTATTGGATGAAAGGTCGTTGATTACTCACTACTGATTGGTTTAGAATAACTGACGAAATCCCTATGAATCAATCGTCACGACTTGGACGCCTTGATTTCCGCTCGCTGGGCCAGTGAAAACAGTCACCGATTTTTTCTAAAGCAAGGGATGAAGCACACGACCATGGCCAATCCATCCGAGGCTGCAGAACCCCTTACGGCGACACCTTGCATGAACATTTACCCGTGGGGTGGAATTCCCTTCTTCCCTGACTAATCCCTGTGAAAGATGGTCGACAGGTACAGTGTTTAGCGGGGTTAAAAAGATAGAGACTGGTGTTTTTATAAGGGAACAGCTCCATGTCAAGGACGAAGTAGTTTGTGCTAATGAAAGATACTCTTTCAGATGCACCTCCGTATACTTTTACCTAGACTTTCGCTACCCTCTTGGAAAACAACCGAAATGGCGATCCAAAAGCAGTCACATTGACGGATAGCCTTCATCACCTGAGTATGATTGGCTGGGAACCCGTCCAAGGATGGTTAAGCTATGTTTAGCTGGTATATCTCCCAGCAGGAACAAGGTGAAAAGTCACCGGACCAACGGATAATTTTCCCAAAACTAATAAATATGGGCGATTTTTTTTCGATTATATAGAGAAAAATCCGCGGAAATTGAATGGGTCTTTCACAAAATCCTATTGGTTAAATTACAACTGGTACATCTTTGCTACGAATTGCTATATAGACGGAAAAAAATCACCCATATATGGTCACAGAGACATGGTTACAATATGTCGTCCACAGATGATCAATCTCCACCACTTATCAACTACCAGGGAAAGGTATAAACGTGAGAAATCTGGTGTGATTTTACTCACGCTAGTAACGACGTTCCTAATGACTAACGCTGTTTTAGAGGCATTGTCGTGGATCGAACTGGCCCACTGGCTGTTTAGCTTTGTACGACTATGGCATGATGCTGGTAAACAGGTAGCTTGTTTCATATTCGTTTCATATGTAGTCAGATATTCGGATAGAAAACGTGTTCATGTTTTCCAAAGTATACACCAATTTCGGGTTCGTAAACGGAAGTTAACGACAATAGCAATCTAACGATTGAATCAGAAAAAAAAGAATGTAGTGGCCTCGACAACTAGTGCTTCCCCAAGTGTTAATGTTAAGGATTGGATAAACAGTAGCCTTTAATAAACAATGGATAAACAATAAAGTAAGCAATGTCTTCTCTCGAGAAGTACTCTGCTATCAGTGATAGCTAATTATATACCTCATAGATGAGGATGAGTCACGTGATAATAAGATGTAACCAGAGACAGAGAACAACGAAATATTAACAGTTAACCTAAAACATCAGCAGATATTTTAAAATTAGCTTATCTTCGTGAAATTTTTTCCTCTTTCCATTAAATAGAAAACACCCTTTAATTATACGAATTCTGTTTAAACTGGATGCCAATATCAAATTTTATACCTGAGTATCACGAACGAGTAAACACCATACCCGTTAGTTGAATCAGCTGCAAGTAAATTATGGTAGCTGTAGGGTAGACATCTGTATCAGTGAGTTTGCCACTAGTGCTTCGTATACCTAACATCAAAAGTTACGAGTAAGGATATACCATAAAAATAGGAGAGGGGAATACACATTTTGTCGTGGTTTATATCACTGTCCCCAAGATCCTAATGTTAACTGACTATACTATAATCATGTGAGAGTTGTCATAGCTGTGACGCAATCACTGATCCATGATTTAATCACGTGATATAAATTTCGACAGAAGGAACAAACCTTAATATGAACCGTAAATGTTACTGAAAATTAAGTGCTCCTCCAAGGTGGATAGCAACATACCTGCCGATGCTAATGGCGTTCTTTGTTGTGCACCCATTTCCTTAATTGTCAGCTACTTCAGTGAATTCAACTTTTTTACTTGACCCAACGTGGCCTACAAACCCATCTTCCCTTGCCGGTTCACCCATGTCGTGTATACTAGCCTAACGGTTCGACACTAGCGTAAATTACTTACCATGAGGGCCGCCGGTCACTGGACACAGCTGTTGGCGTTTGTGCTAGTAGAAGGGTTGGGTTTGTATTTATTTATCCAAGGATTTTTTCCATACAAGCGCATTATCCCGGGGTTCGCCACTCCTGACAACGCACAGGATTTCTATGGTGATCATGTTAGCGGACCATGGGTCAACACATCGTCGTCGGTGCCTACACCTTATGACCGATTGGTGGTGATGGTGGTAGACGCCCTACGGTATGACTTTGTGTATTCTGCGCAATTCTCGGCCATGGCGTTTACTCAGCAGTTGATAACGTCCCGGCGTGCCTTGGCTTATATAGCCCGAGCTACTCCACCCACCGTGACCATGCCCTGTCTTAAGGCCATTACTACGGGCTCTACACCCAATTTCTTGGATGCTGTACTAAACATTGCCGAAAATGATCCTACCGCGAGTTTAGCGTCTCAAGACAATTGGTTGTGGCAATTTCAACACCGCCGGGGAAAGCGCTTGGTATTATATGGGGATGACACCTGGTTACGGTTGTTTCCCGATACGTTTGTGCGGCATGACGGTACAAGCTCTTTTTACGTTAGTGATATCGTCGAAGTGGACCATAATGTTACCCGTCATTTGGTGGAAGAAATGAACAGCAGTAATTGGGACGTAATGATTCTCCATTACTTGGGGCTGGATCATGTAGGCCATTTAGATGGTCCACGCAGTCCATTGATGGCTCCCAAACAACGTGAAATGGACCAAGTGGTGGAATATCTTTATACAGAGCTGTTACGTAGCGACCGGGAACGTCTGGCCAGGGATCCCCACACGGGACCCACGTTATTCGTCTTGCTAGGGGATCACGGTATGAACGACGGGGGGAACCACGGTGGCAACAGCGTGGGTGAAACTTCTCCGGCCATGGTATTTATGAGCTCAGCCTTTGATGGTGGAGTTCCCAAAACTGACGGAACCCCCGAGTCAGATGGTCTAACCATGTACGACAATGTGCCATTAATTCCCATCCAGGGTGCCATCCACCAGGTGGATCTCGTGCCCACCTTGAGCCTACTATTCAATACACCTATTCCTAAAAACAGTGTCGGAACAGTATTGTTGGATTTAATGGCCGGTTGGCCACTACCGCAGCAGGTACAGGCCTTGCGAGCGAATGCCCACCAAATACTTGATATTGTCAAGTTTAACTACCCTCAGTTCATAGTGTATCAAGAGGAATGGCTCAATAGGGATGTCCCGTGTGACTCCTTGGAAGCATCCAGTACCGATCCGGTGTCCTTGGAACGTATTCAATGTTATTATACACGGGCCACCTTTCATAGCACCTCGGGCGAGCTGGTCGGTCTGTCTCGGGCGTTGGACTATTATAAGTGGCTGATCCAGTATACCAGTGCAAGTCTCTCTCGGTCTTTTAGTAGTTATAATGTCCCAAAAATGATGTGGGGACTATTGGGGCTAGGGGTGGCCCTATTAGGACTGTGGACCCCCGTTGGATGGACCTGGCCAGGCTGCCGAGCAAGTTTTCGTAATACAGCGGGTTCACTCTGCGGAAAGGGATCAGTTCAATTTACACCCTTGACTACTACTGAGGCTGTGGGCTTACCAAGGGCAATAGGTTACTCGGAGTGGTTTCCACCTTGGCTGGGATTCACAATGTTGGCCACGTATGTGATAGCCATGTTTGGTACTAGCTTCGTGGAGGATGAGCAATACTACTGGTATTGGTGGCTTACTACTTTACTTTTCGTACAATTCTTCTTGGATATTCAAGGATGGTTGGTATCTTATCCGGCACACAGGCAACGAATGGGTTATTCTCTGGCCCAGCTGGTTCTATGGCGACTCGCACAGCAGTGGAACCCTGCAGGTATGCAACTAGGTGTTATGTTGGATATGTGCAGCTACTTACAACATCAATCGTATGGTTTAGAATGGTTCATTTGCGTTTTCACTTTGGCGTTGATCTGTGCTGGACAGACAACCGTCTTTTGGGTTAAAGAACGAACAGCTAGCCTGACCGAAAGAGCGGTTCGACTAGGGCAGGTCATGGTAACGGTAGGGATCACTAGTTATATGACTTTACTTACCGTGTTGCACAAGTGGTGGATACAAACCGCTACCGCAGATACACAGTTGCCATATGGAGTGGCCTGGCTTCACCGCTACGTGGCCCCATTCGATCCGGTCCACAGTATGCCCCGTTTAGTGTATTGCCTCTACATCGTCTTATTCCTAGTCTACGGTGGATACATTGGTATAGGTATAGGGAAACAGAGCCGACCTGTCACACCGTTGCTGCCCCGACTCGGTTTAGCATTGGAAGTATGGTTCCACACCACCACTGTGGTACTGATTCTGCTCAACCGAGTAATGAACGCGGGCTTGTTTGCCATCTTTTATATCATATATTTGGTCCAAAGGTGCGACGTCCCGAGATTAGCACGGTCGCCGTCGGAATCTCCCGGTATCGCTGACCAGAAACAACTTGCCCCGGCGATGACTTCCCATCGGCGGATACCCCTCTGGGTACTCCATATCCTGGCCACCATGGTATCATTTTACTGTTTTGGTTACTCCAATACTCTGTCCACAGTCGATTTGGGCAACAGTTATACTGGGATTACGTCGTACAGTATGGTGTTGGTAGGTATTTTGACCTTTGTTAGTAACTGGTCCGGTCCCATCTTTTTGGGGCTGGCCTTTACCATTTTATTACTACAAAATTTTATTCCCCGTACACCTTGCAACGACACTGTTCCTCAGGCTAATAATATGTCGAACCCGGGGGTCACAACCAATGGCTTTCGACGCCAACTATGGAATATGATATGGCGATGGGTGTACTTACAAGCCTTTGCCTTGTTCGTGGTTTCTCTAGTGGTGGTGATCCAACGTCGACATTTGTTTATATGGTCAGTATTTTCCCCGAAATACCTATACCAAGTGGTTTGGTCAGGCTTCAGTCTGTTATTATCTGTAGGTGGCTGGGGTATACTTTATCTTAGTTTAACCGTGCTTCGTCCTACAGGTTCGGAGTAGGTACAAGTAGGAAACGTCACACTCTTTCGTCATTACCATAACAACGGTGACACACCGTTGTTACTTTGGAGGGCATGAAAAATGGGTGAGATGATTGAACATATGGGTAATAATTTATTAAAAATATTCGCTTAAAAAGATGGGGAGGGGCACATAACTACAGATATGAAAAAAAACGAGTTACACTAGGAATATGCAAGATGTTCGCAAGTGAACCTCGCTGCTTGGAATATCTAATGGGTGCCTTACATTTTGTATTTTCCTTATATCTTGAGATGGTATCTGGAATCACGCTGGCATTCTTGTATAACAGGTAGTGCAAAAAGGCGTTGCAGTAATAAAGTACCGAATAGATGATATTTTGGAGTAACAGGTGACTAATAATGATGCAGGGCAAACCCGTCAAATGCTAGCTGGGTTGTTGAGCTGGCCCCAAACAGCGTTTGCGGCCCAGGTGGGAACGGACCAGGATGGGACTATGTAGATCAGTTAGGAAATTGATGGGGGGGGTTTGGAAACTTTGGCTACAGAGGTAACTGCTATAGTGGCTACTTAATTGTGGCTGTACTGGACCTATTATGCTTCATTTTCTAACGCTATTGTTAATATTCGGCTGTTCTCTGTCTCTGGCTACAGCCTACATCACATGTCTTCTCTCTTGGGTATGCCCTCAATGGGGTATATAGCTCATCCACTGGGTTCTCACTCACCAGTTCTTTCTCTTCTCTGCTCCGTTTCTCCTCGCATCTCTTTTCAGAGGTATGGGTTACACCCTGTTTATACACATCCATGCATACCCGTTGTTTATCTTAGGTTACATACTTCGTGCATATCCTATGCTATTTACCCGATATGGGTAGTTTTTTTCCTTCTATATAGAGAAAAATCCGCCAGCATTGAGTAAGTCTCTCACTAATCCCTATTAGTTAAATTTTTATCTAGTACATTTTTGCTCCCAATCTCCATATAGTTGAAAACAAATCACCCATATACTTGTTTACCCATCATTTCTGAAAGGTTATTGTTTATCCAAACCTTAACAGTTATAAAAACCAAGAAGCAATCGTTGGCTAAGAAAGATGGCCCCAGAACAGTTGGGTGTCGATATTACTTCTCTTTTGAAAACTATTAAGGTGACTGATCCTCCTAAGTGACAGCATGGCAAGACGGCGGAAACTGCGGACAAGTTGATTGACAAACGCAAAAACGAAGCCATTTTTTTTGTAAACCACTAATGTGTTTTCACAAAGCTGTCCCGTGGATTTATAGGATAGTGCACATTGTCAACATTATCTTTGGTCATGGTAATAGTTAACAATTAAGTGATTTCTTTTTCGTCTATATAACAATTTGGAGTAAAAATGTACCAGCTACCGATTTATCCAATAGGATTTTGTGAGTGATCCATTCAACGTTGGCAGATTTTTCGCTATATAGCCGAAAAAAAATCACCCAGTTGACGTGAATGATTCTCCTACATTGACCCATTGGTTAAATGATAATCGGTGCACCATTGCTTCAAGTCGCCATAGGGTAGGAAA
This sequence comes from Dispira simplex, assembly GCA_027478255.1. Lineage (NCBI taxonomy): Eukaryota > Fungi > Kickxellomycota > Dimargaritomycetes > Dimargaritales > Dimargaritaceae > Dispira > Dispira simplex. Next base: position 13,560 of record JAOPJG010000259.1, on the reverse strand, counting down.
AAAATCACACATATGTCACAAATGTGGAGTATACATCTTTATTAGATGTGCTAAACCTTTGTCTGAATCCTATCCGGCAATAAACCACTGGAAACACCACCAAAAACGGTGGAGTCCATACTTCGGTGTGTAAAAACTTAACCAGTGCTTTTGAAAAGAAAGGCATGCCAAGCTTATCCACATGGCATTTCGTTGTGAAATAGAAAAAAAGTAAGAACATACGAACACACCAACTCTTTCTGATCAAAAAATTAGAATAGTCTACTCCAATCCCAAGGATTTCAGGAATGGATCCAACTTGGGCTCACGACCTAGGAAAGTCTTGAGATGGACCATGGCGTCACGACTACCACCGGGTTTAAGAATTTCGAAGCGGTAATCTTTGCCCGTTTTCGGGTTCATAACTCCTTCTTTTTTGAAGCGTGAAAAGAACATGTCGGCCGAGAATACTTGCGACCACATGTAGCCATAATACCCAGCATCATATCCACCCATGATGTGTCCAAAACCAGCAGCAGGCCAGGTAGTCTCTCCCTCCTCGGCGTCTTGAATCATGGTAATATCCTTGCGCATCTTTCGCCATTCCTGGATCACGTCTACTTTGCCCTCGGGCTGAGTGTGTACTTTGAGATCAAAGATACCGAAAAAGAGTTGGCGCAGGTTGAACAACCCAGCGCAGGCGTTCTTGGATTTGATCAATCGGTCTAACAACTCGTCAGGGATACGCTCACCCGTTTGATAATGTGAAGAGAAGTCCCGCAACACATCAGGTTCCCAACACCAATTTTCCAACATCTGAGAGGGTGCCTCCACGAAATCATTTTCGGTACTCGTGCCGTGGAAATAAGCCCAGTGGGTTTGGCTACAAATGCCGTGCATGACGTGGCCGAGTTCGTGAAAATAGGTGACCACTTCGTCGTGCTTGAGCAGAGCCGGGGCATTAGGGGTAGGTTTGGAGAAATTAGCCACCATGCCAGCTACGGGCGTGCTATAGGTACCATCCGACAACCGGGAACCAGGGCGAATGGGGAAACAAGCGGCATGATTGTACTTGCCCTTGCGTGGGTATAGATCCAGGTAAAAGTGGCCGACAAAGTCGTCGGTCTTGCTATCCCACACTTCGAATAAACGTACATCCTCATGCCACACCGAGGCACCGGTCACTTCCACGAATTTGAGCCCCAGTACGGTCTGGTAAATATCGAGCATGCCTTTAGTGACATTCTCCATGGTAAAATATTGCTTGACGGCTTCTTCGTCCACTTTGTATTCGCGTTCCTTGACCTGGTTCATATAATAACGGTAGTCCCAAGCATAGATGGTGCTGTCAGCATTGTGAATACCCTGGGCTTTACGATCCTCACGCTGGTACTGTTGGAAATGACAAAGTTCCGATTCGCCCAGAGGAAGGAGACGCTGCCTCAGATCGGTGAGGAACTGCGATATCTTTTCGGGAGTCTTGGCCATATTTTCTTCCAGAACAAAGGCCGCGTGGTTGTCATAACCCAAGAGACGGGCAGCCTGCTGGCGAATGTCCAGGGCTTCCTCCAGGAGGGCAATGTTATCCTTACACCGGGTATCATAGGCCATATGCAACCGCTTCCGAGTGAGTTCCCGTCTGGCTAAGGTCATCACGGGGAATAAGTCGGGATACTTGGTCGAAACCACGTAATGTTCGTTATTATTCTCAGTGCGGGTTTCACGTCCGGCGAAGAAATCATCAGGCATGCCTTCCAATTCCTCACGGGTAAACAACAGTTCCACGTCGGCTTCGTTAATGTTGCGGGAGAACTGGATGCTGAGGTCCGCCAATCGCTTACGCAGACCCTTGAGCTTTTCCAGTTGGTCATCAGGTAGAGCCAGCCCATCTCGAGTATAGCTCAAGTGGATTTTTTCTAGATAGCGACGGTCCTCGGGGGTTAACTGGTTGCGGTCGGTGGACTTGAACACGGCGTCCACCACACGGAATACATCCCGACGCATGGAGCACTCAATGTCAAACTCTTGGAGCTCCTTCTCCGCCTGGGTGCTGGCGTCCCGCAGGGCCTTGTCGGGACTCGTGTGCTGCAGGAAGGTTATCACATTGCATTGGGCGCTGGTGTCATTGTCCAGCTCACCCGTGGGTTTCATCACATTGTCAAAGGTGGCTTCTTCTAGAGGTATAGCCGCGATGCGGTCTAGAAGAGCCTTTTTTTGAGCAATGAGCTGTTTGGTTTCGGCCTCAATCTGGTCCGCAGTGTAGTTCCAGTCGAGAGGACTGCGTTGGGAGGGGGCCATGGTAGTGGAAGTCAGTAAGAGCTACAAAAACAAAGGGGGTGGGAAAAAGACCGTAGAGATAAAGAAAACGTCACTCAAGTTAGGGAAATAAAATAAGAACCGTCACAACTTGGGTTCGGAAAAGGCGGAGAGTGAAGTGACAACGGGAAAAGCTGGAAAGAAAGGGGGAAAAAGGTATTGCAGCAGGATAGATGTGATTTACAGCCTTTACAGAATGACAAACCTGAGTGGAGGGTGAAGTTGGGCCGGTTTAAATAGCTGAACCAGTCGGAAGTGGACAAGGGTGTACATATGCGGTTACTGTCCAACTGAATGGAAAACTGCAGGATCTGATCACTACATGCATAGACGGGAAACAGGTGGTGATGGACAGATGGGTGGCTCATAACTTGTTTTTCTCTTTATTCTTCCTTAAGTAATTCATTTGCTTGGAAAAAAGTTGCCAGACTTGGTTATTGACCAGTGCTACTAAATTTCCCTTAATCGATCAACTCTATCCGTTCTACTGGTAAAGTCAGTCTAAACCTCATCGGTAGGCCTTGGCTATTAAGTACTACAAGGGTGGTTTTAGGATCCATACAACAGGCAAGGCAATCTGTATCATGTGAGGTGGGAAAATCCAAACTGGGGCTAATCCTTAGTGGTATTATCGAGCAAGTCCATTCTACTTAGTCCGCATAATATACGACCCTTCAAACTCTCTCCACTCGCTAACTACGGATACTTTCAAACATATATATATATGTATTCTCCGTCAATTCTAAAAAAAATATTGGTCAAGTGCCCACAACAAACCGTTCCCGCATACTGTGGCTTACACCAGCACCATTTCGAGCCCAAAGGATAAAACCAAGTGTGCCCATAATAATAAAAACAGGCAATGTTTCACACTCCTCAACTTTCCGAGCTCTAATTGGTTAAATTAAAGGCTTGTATATTCCCCTGAGAGAGTTGTTGGCAGCGAAAAAAAAAATAGTGGGAAAATCATCAGCGAAACAGTGTTCAACTCTGTACCCATATCAGCCAACCAGAAGGGAGCATACGTACCCGAGCGCTCACAGGAAAAAAAAACTCATAATTTCTCACCTCTGGCACCGATTTATAAGGTCTTAGACACCATCCCGCCCCTTCCGTCTTCCACTTTGTCCCTCCCAGTCTCCGCTGTAGCAATCGCCCTGTGTAACTTCTTGCTGTTGTGGATTGCATTGGTTCTTTTTATCCATCCATCCATCCATCTATCTCTCCTACTTTCAAGTTCCCAGTTTGGCAAGTAACATATCTCAAAAATGGTTAATTTCACCATCGACCAAATCCGTGAACTCATGGACCGTGTTACGAATGTTCGTAACATGTCCGTGATTGCTCACGTCGATCACGGCAAGTCCACTTTGACCGATTCGTTGGTTTCCAAAGCCGGTATTATTTCCTCGGCCAAGGCCGGTGAAGCCCGTTTCACTGACACCCGTCAGGATGAACAGGACCGGTGTATTACCATCAAGTCCACCGCCATCTCCATGTACTTTGAAATGCCGCAAGAAGACCTTAACGAAGTCAAGCAAAAGACCAACGGTAACGGGTTTTTGATCAACCTGATCGATTCCCCAGGGCACGTTGATTTTTCGTCCGAAGTGACGGCCGCTCTCCGTGTTACTGATGGTGCTCTCGTGGTTGTGGACTGTGTGTCCGGTGTGTCCGTGCAGACGGAGACTGTGTTGCGTCAGGCTCTGACTGAACGTATCAAGCCTGTCGTCATTGTCAACAAGGTTGATCGTGCCCTGTTGGAATTGCAGCTGACCAAGGAAGACTTGTACCAGTCCTTCCAGCGTACCGTGGAAAACGTCAACGTGATTATCTCTACTTACTTTGAAGAGACCCTCGGTGACGTCCAGGTCTACCCCGAGAAGGGTACCGTGGCCTTTGGTTCCGGTCTGCACGGTTGGGGTTTTACCCTACGTCAGTTTGCCTCTCGTTACGCCAAGAAATTTGGTGTTGACAAGGAGAAGATGATGGGTAAACTGTGGGGAGAAAACTATTTCAACCCCGCCACCCGCAAGTGGACCAACAAGGCTACCGACGCCAAGGGCAAGCCTTTGGAACGTGCCTTCTGTATGTTTGTGTTGGACCCCATCTTCAAGTTGTTCGACGCTATCATGAACTTCAAGAAGGACGTGACCGCCAACATGCTCGAAAAGTTGGAAATTCCCCTCCGTGCCGATGAGCGCGATCTTGAAGGCAAGGCCCTCCTCAAGGTCGTTATGCGCAAGTTCCTTCCCGCCGCGGACGCTTTGCTAGAAATGATTGTTATTCATTTGCCTTCCCCCGTTACTGCCCAAAAGTACCGTGTGGAGAACCTGTACGAAGGTCCCCAGGACGACGAATGTGCCATTGGTATCCGCGACTGTGACCCCAAGGCTCCCCTTATGTTGTACGTGTCCAAGATGGTGCCCACTTCCGACAAGGGTCGTTTCTACGCTTTCGGTCGTGTCTTTTCGGGTACCGTCCGTTCCGGTCTCAAGGTCCGCATCCAAGGTCCTAACTTTGTTCCCGGCAAGAAGGAAGACTTGTTTATCAAGAGCATTCAGCGTACTATTCTGATGATGGGTCGTTATATTGAACCTATTGAGGACTGTCCCGCCGGTAATATTGTCGGTTTGGTTGGTGTTGACCAGTTCTTGCTCAAGTCCGGTACTATCACTACCAGTGACGCCGCCCACAACATGCGTGTCATGAAGTTCTCCGTATCCCCTGTCGTGCAGGTGGCCGTTGAAGTCAAGAACGCCAACGATCTGCCCAAGTTGGTCGAAGGTCTGAAGCGTCTGTCCAAATCCGATCCCTGTGTCCAGTGCTTCACTTCAGAATCAGGTGAACACATTGTGGCTGGTGCCGGTGAATTGCATTTGGAGATTTGTTTGAAGGATTTAGAAGAGGACCACGCCCAGGTGCCCATCAAGGTCGGTGACCCCGTAGTACCCTATTGTGAAACTGTCCAGCAAGAAGCCTCTGAGCCTGCTCTGTCCAAGTCGCCCAACAAGCACAACCGTATCTTCATGAAGGCTTTGCCCATGGAAGAAGACCTGTGCAAGGACATTGAAGAGGGTAATATCCACCCTCGTGACGATCCCAAGACCAGGGCTCGTCTCCTGGCCGAGAAATACAGCTGGGATCCCACCGATGCCCGTAAGATTTGGTGCTTCGGCCCCGACACCACTGGTGCCAACTTGTTGGTTGACGTCACCAAGGGTGTGCAGTACCTGAGCGAAATCAAGGATTCCTGCGTGTCTGCTTTCCAGTGGGCTTCGAAGGAAGGTGTGTTGGCCGAAGAAAAGATGCGCGGTATCCGCTTCAACATCTTGGACGTCACCTTACACGCTGATACTATTCATCGTGGTGGTGGCCAGATCATGCCTACTTGCCGTCGTGTGATGTACGCCTCCCAGCTGATGGCCAACCCCGGTATCCAAGAACCCGTCTACTTGGTCGAAATCCAGTGCCCTGAAAACGCCATGGGTGGTATCTACGGTGTGCTCAACCGTCGTCGCGGTCACGTCTTTGCGGAAGAACAGCGCCCCGGTACCCCGCTTTACAACATCAGAGCTTACTTGCCTGTCAATGAATCTTTCGGTTTTACCGCCGATCTGCGTTCCAACACTGGTGGGCAGGCTTTCCCTCAGTCCGTTTTTGATCACTGGCAATTGATGAACGGTAGCGCCACCGAACCCGGTAATAAGGTCTACGACATCGTCCGTGCTGTCCGTAAGCGAAAGGGTCTAGTTGAGGATGTGCCCGACATCTCCCGTTACTACGACAAATTGTAAACACCTTTTTTTTTGGAATCAAAACTCATCCTTGGGATTATCACATACATTTCCAGTCTGCGTGCCCCCTTTAAGTTTGTTCCTAGGAGGCGGAGATATCCCAGTTTTATTCTTTTCAATCCATTCCATGTTGGTCCTGCAATTTTTAACTGGCTTTTCGTCAATATTTTGATGTATTTTTGATCAATCAACAAATTCGTGGTTTGGTTAGCCCTTTTTTCGGATAAAGTAATTCATACATATAACTTTGTTAGGATTTAAATTCCCACCCACTCCTAGATTATGTTGGTTTAAAGAATGCTATGCGATGGCAAGTGCATCCATTTTATTTAAATGTGAACGAATAGATCTCATTGTGGCAAATAAAAAATGACTAAAAATAAATTTACTAATTGCCCCCATCGCTAACTCCAGGGCTAAGCACATCACCAAAGTAAAAGAAAGAAGAGAGATAGAGGAAAGGGGGGGAGGGGACAACAAGATTGACAGCAAGTGCTTGGCCTATTTCTACATAAATCAAACCGCCCACGTTCATAACAGGCACTCCTATAAGCATAAGATATATACCACCTATTAAAGTGGGATTTATATCAACATTGTTAAGGACCCGCTAGATTGTTTATGATCATTATTGGTTAGAGATATCCGAGAAATTGGCAGCCAACTTGGATCTGTGAGTATCCGAAAAAGGGACGGAAACCGCAAACACACACATTTCCATCACTTATAAACATCGGTATTGCGGAAACTCGAATTATCCCGCATGGAATCATTGTGTGCTTTGTATTCCATGATGGTGTCGGCCGGAAGGTTTAGAACTCGTTTGAGCGTGTCACTGCATATGATTGATAGGGTGGTGTAAAAAAACAGCGCCGTGAATGCAAAATTCTTTAAAGATTAGTATCCTATCTTACGGCCAGTTACTGTGCGATACCCCCTCCCCATCATTTTACATCTCCCTTAACCTTATTTTTGTCGGCATGGAAATTATAAATCAATATTACCGAAAGGAGTCTAATAAAACTTACCGAATAGTTAAGTTGATTTTGCCATTTTGGGCAGATTTGTTCCACACGGAGAGGATATCCTCCGAATTACGAATGGAAAGCACCACCCCACAAATGTCGTCTCCGACGTCAAACTGATCACCTATGACCGCTAAAATCAGGCTTTCCCAGTAGCGCGAAGCAATGCCCTTCTTGAGACGTACGATCCATTTGCCGCCGTTTTTATTAACATCATCTTCCCAGACCGGACGAACGCCCTGTTTAAATAAATGGTAGTCCGAAATAGTGGGCAACTCGTGGGGCCGTCTCAAATGGGAATACACCGCCCAAAAGTCTTCTATCGACGAAAACGAAGCAATGCGTTTCATCCCACTTTCATAATTGGTAATCTTTTGCCCAGGAGCCCGATGCATAAACCAGAATACCCACGTATACTGTAGCGGGTGGATGTCTGAGATGCCGCCGGATTTGGCTGATGCCAATGGTAATAGGTTCACATGGGAATGTGACTTACCCTTGACTCCTAATCCCGAAATACCCGTTGAACTGCCACTGCCAGAAACATTGGAGTTAGTGCCGTTAACTAACGAAACTGCGCCTGATCCGTTTAAAAGAGCAGCCATATTGCCCGAGCTAGACACTTTGTGGAGCGAAGCCGACGTGTTTTGGCGCGACAAGGTGCTACCCGATGGTCCACTACTTCCGGAATTGGCCAAACCAGAGGTGTTGCCTCCCAAAGTAGAAGAGTTGCCCGATGCCGTTGCTGAGCCCTTTTTCAGTTTTGTAAGTGCTGGTGTTGAAGCTTTCTTTTGTAACTGGATCAATTTGGCACTAAGCAAGTGTCAATATGATCGGGATTCGGTGTCATCATAGTACAAGTCATACATAGATGGTCATGTAAATATCAAGTAATAATGCAAGGGGAAAGTAATAGTGGGAAGGGATACGTTAATAATGATTGGCGTAGTCTGATGATTTGTCAAGGCTGAAATATGGCATGGGTCTAACCTGTGTAGAATAGAAATATCTTCTGGGGTAGACGGATCATTGAAAAAAAACCACCTTTACGATTAAAAGTTTCCCCAAGAGAAGCACAGGCCTTCCCCACTGACAAAGCATATACCGCCTCAAGAAAATAAACAAGAGGTCACTCATGAAAAGACCAAACTTACGTTTTACGACCACCGTTGTCGACTGTGCCCGAGTTGAGGGTCGTGATCGAAGGGGCTCCCGAGGAAGATGGGGCAGGGTCCATCGGGACAAAAAAAGAGGAACCAAGAAAATTTAAGCCGGCAAGTGGCCCGCCCTTCTAGTTTGCAAGGGCTGTGTATGTGAGCGAGTGGCGATGAAGACCACGGGCGAATGCTAACGATAGGTTATAGTACTACAGATCTCTCACAGTGTACGTTCAATTTTTTTACCGTAATTCACGATCCGGTATATTTAAAATAAGGGCGACCATTCAACTTCCTGCTTGTTTGGCTGATGCTAGATGAAAGGATGGGGGGGAATGTGAGAAATGGCTAGATGTGTATACACGAAAGTATGTTTGGTCACGATGAGTAAATATAAAAGTTTTGGAGAGTAATCGGGGGTGATGTGTACACCGGGACACTTGACCCACCGTAGTAAGTAGGGGATGGATCTAAAGTGCAAACAGGAGTTACCAATGTCGTACAGTTGGCGAAATACAACGCACAAGGGGCTGTATACAAGGATGGAGATGACCCAGGTTGAAAAAAATCAGCGAGTACTACTCGATTGGCTGGATGCCACGCGGTGGGGTGTTGGCTTGTTGTATGAGGCCTGTAAAACAGAGGGAGAGGTATAGAAAGAAAAGAGAGAGAAAATCGGGTGGAATAGATAAAGTATGGTGAGATTGGTAGAGATTTTGATGATACAAAAGGCAAGAGGGAGAGGTCCGTGTCACTGGAGTATTGGTGTCCTATTTAGTGCAAAATTTCTAGCTGGAAAGGGTTTTTACTGATAACAAGTTTCTGGGGCTTTACAAGGCACTCTCACCTACAACGCCATATGGGTGAATTTTTTTTGTCTATATAGCAATTCGTAGCAAAGATGTACCAGTTGTAATTTAACCAGTAGGATATTGTGAGAGACCCATTCAATTTTGGCGGATTTTTCTCTATATAGTGGGAAAAAAATCGCCCATATAATATACGGAGAAAAAAATATACCCATTCATCTTAATTTTTGGCCCACTCTTATTATTTCCATGTGGTTAATACGGCGTTTAGTGGCGGACACTAGAATGTAAATTTTCACAATTTTCGTTTTATCTTTACTCAGCGTTGTTCGTATCAGATTTCTAATCTCTTCAACTTCGCTCTGTGTGTGTTATTCCTGGTCACATTTCTCTAGGCTATTAGCATTGCTTGCATAATTTCATCAACTTTCTATTCCCTTTATCACGGGTGTTTTTTTCACGTAACCATATTGTACCGCCGGATTCGTCGTGTTTACTAAATAGTGTATCCCATATTAACTAGCGTTTCTCTTTCTATGTCTTTTACAACGGCCGTTCCTTCTTCGGGAGGTCATCAAACCCCTCAAGATCAACGCCTCTACCTTAATAGCGATAGCCATGCCGTCTTAGCAAGCGGATTAGTACCCGAGGCCGTACTGTCCACATTGCGCTACCGGGATGGTTCCTTACCTCCGGTTTCCGGTGCGGTGCACAGTGGGACAGGTTACGCCGCCTTGGCCACCTCCACCCACGTCTACGTTTGGGATTACCGTCAAACCGAACGGTCGGTGGGTCCTAGTACATTAATGGCTCAGCCGTCGGTTCCTTATTACACATTTCCTCTGGCGGTGGTTCGTCGGACCCAGTTGCCCGGGTTGGACCCCACTCCCTTGATATGTTTGGTTGCCGATGAACTTGCCCCCACCACGGCCATGCAAGACGTGGGATTGTTGGCCTGTGCTCGGGACGGTCAACTCCGGTTTTGGTCCCATGTGGCTTATGGATTGGGCGGTGTTGAAGCCTACCAACACGCATGTTTACCCTTGGACGCCCAGGATTTTGTGCAGGATATCGCCGCGTTTGATACCATCGGGTACATTGTGTCCACCCGACAGGGAAAACTGTTCCAAATCAGTTTATATTCCGATGCGGGTAAACCAGCTCTCTATTACCGACTGCTTAGTAAACCCATGGGGGTATTCCAACGGGTGGCTTCCTCGTTGCTAGACTATGTACACCACGTCGTCGAGGATAACAACGGCGGGATATCCGAGCCCTGGGCGGTCTTGGCCATGGTCACCGGAGTGGTGGCCGAATATCGTCAGTCCCGGGAACTCTTTGTACTGACCAGACGGTATTTACAGCGTTGGTCGGTATCGAAAACCTACGGCGAACAATTCCACTTCCAATTGGACGTATTTGACCCCATTGTGCGGGCGTTGGCGCACCACCGTCGAGCGGAGGAGAGTCAATTAAGCAGTCTACGGGTACAACTAGTAGATTTTATCCTTACCCCGGATAATCGATGGTTCGTACTGGCCTCGTATTGTAGTAACGCCAAAAGTAAACATTTATCTACCTCGTTGGAAATTCGGTTTGCTTTATTTGAAATCCAGAAACAGACAGACCCTCAGAGTCAACACGGTGAACAGACTATTAAAGTAACCAGTATTCGTTCGCTGGGGTACACGCTAACGGAAACTGTAGAGCAAGGCGTACCCCGTCCTTCGCCCAAACTTGTACTATTGCAACAGAACACAGTTTTCGCCCTGATTTTCTCCCACGTGGTAGTGCTCAGCACTTTGCTTTCTACTAGCCGTTTCGAGGAGTGTCTGGTTTTACCACAACACCGTGTGCTGAATTACTCGACGGAGCTTACCTTGAGAACACAGAGTAAATCCGCCGTTTTTCGTTCATCAGTGAGTGCCGTACCTTGGCTGACCACAGGGCCCGATGGTATTGGTCAGTTGACCTTGCTATACCTTACAGGTGGTGTAATGGACGTGTACGTGAATCTCCAGACCATTCACCACCAAGTGGAATCCAACGTAAGGGCGAAAACCCTTTCCTCTGGGGGTGAACCATCCCAGGGCAAACCGGTAGCATCTCCCGACGAGAAACAGGCCCGAAAAATCCTGCAAACCAAGACGGTCTTGGAACAGGCGGTGTTCTTCGGTACGGGTACCACCAACCCATTGTACTTTTCAGTAGGTCAGGTGCCTAATGCAGTGTTGGAAACCGCGGCGTCGACTCTAGATGAGGAGTTGATGTGTTCGCAATCTCCGCACATTCGGAACGTGTTGGAACTTCGTATTCAGCTTCAGGAGCGATTAATACGTACCCAAAATTTGGGATATTTTCTTCACGACCAGGGCCTAATGACACGGTTACCCTCCTTGGTCCGAAATCGGTTATGTTGGGACGGTCAAAAATTAAAAGTGGCGCTGGCCCTATGGGTGTACCGGGATAGTCTCACCAGTCGTTCTGTCGATTCCTCGACGGTACATCCGGCCTTGCAGTTATTAACCAATGCAGCGGAGCAAATTACCCATACCACCCGTACTGCCAATTCCGCTGCTACCAAGGACAAGAAGAGGGCCCGGTCGTCGTTAAACTCGGAATGGTCGGACGATCCACTTCGCCACTTCTTTTATTACCATGTGGGGCAAATACCCGATCTGCTGACCGCCTTGTATCGCGTTTACACTGACCTGACCGAAACTTATACCGCTTCCGAACAGCACAAGTTGTTTCTGTACGAAATGAACCGAATGGTCATGGTTGCTTTGCAAACTGGGTTAACTTACGAAGAGGAACACCGGAAACTTTACGATTTGGAACACCCTACCGAGGTGGACACTTGGCTGTATACCACTGAGAGTACGGAATTATTAAACGCACTTTACCAACGGACGAAGCGACAAATATCCAACATGGATACCTCCACTGCTGGTCAACGTCGACGATTTACGTCGCAAGGGATGGCGGATGGCCAAGTGGAGGATTTCACCGACGAACAAGATATTTACGAATCACCGCAGGCACTGTGGTCGGTCTTGAAAAACCAGTTGGTATTTTTGGCCGATCACATTTTGAGCATTGAACGCCAGCGCTACCTCTGGAGCGAAGGGTTAACTCGGTCGGAAAGCAGCTCAAAAGACCCCCTGGCCGAGCATGCCGAATACGGACAAGTGCGAACAGCCGTAATTCAGCCCCTGGTAGAAATCGGCCGGGTTGATGCCGGGTTTTCGTTGGCGGAGAAATATCACGGGTACGCTATTTTGGTGGAACTGATTTTTGATTACGAAAAGAACCCCAATACCCGCATCGAGTATTACATGGACAAATTCGGCACTCAGTTTGCCTTTGCCCTGTACGACTACTATGTTACTAAGCAACGCTATTACGATTTCCTTAAACATGGTCAGGCTCACCCCGAGATGCTTAACCAGTATTTGACACAAAGTAAGGAATTGCAGGGGTTGGCCTGGTTACATGATGTGTACCAGGAGCGGTACACACCAGCCTCTCAAAAGTTATTGGACATTTCCCAATACGAAAGCTACGCCCAGACTCGACAGACCATGGTATGTCTCGGGAAACTGGCCTTTTTAGCGTCGATCCAACCGGAACAATTGGAACTTTCATCCACCATGGATACCCAGGCGGAGTTTGACGATGCACTGGACGTATTTAGTGTATACCAACGTCTGCGAGAGCAATATGAAGTCAGTTATAATAGAGTGGACGATAAGGTTCCTAAATCTACAGAGGAGAAGGGGGAACTGATTGGTCAGGACCTGTACGCTTCTCTCAAAAAGAGCCAACCCACCTTCTACCATTTGGTGGTTTACCAATTGACTCGTTTACTGCAGGGGTTTACTTTAAGTACCGAGGATTTGGTGGAACTGTTAACGCTCAAAGATCACCGCGATATTTCTCAACGGCGGATGGATTTTGGACTAGCCCTGGAAGTTCTTCGACAGTCACACGCCTTGTCCGATGAAGCCCGCGATTACGGCATCCGAATGATTTGGCGACAGGTATGTTTACACGACCATTGGGATCGAATCCACAAATCCTTGCGTCGTGCCGGTGATGAGAAACTCACTAATACCCTCAAAGACACCACCTTGTACGCCACCCTGCTATTTGCACGACAGCAAGGCATGCCCCAAGAGTACTTTGTGTGTCCCACGGACGCCTATTTCGAGACCACTCTTCAGTATTTCGCTCGGCGGGTGAAACCTTACCATGTAGATAAGGTCACCGCGGAAGGCCTGGTACACGATCACAAGGAAGATAATAAGGTACTCAACAAGTACACCGGGAAATGTGGGCTTACTTCATATTATGGCGAAATATTACGTATGGTCAATACGTCTATACGGGAAGTCGATGGCGACGAAGAAGAGGGTTGGGGAACAGATGACCACTTGGCGGAGTTTGCGTCAAATCATCCGATGATGGATGTCGA